>JAGXEW010000064.1:179646-219927 GCA_030684275.1 Acipenser oxyrinchus oxyrinchus
GGTGTTTGCCACTCCTCCTTTTTTTCTGTAACACCGATCACATCGTAGTTACTTGTTAGTGCAGTAGCTTCAAGTTCTAACATTTAGTTTCTGAGACTTCAAGCATTTATATAAATACATTTAATGGCTGTCTTACCTGAGTTGTTGTCCTTGTTTTGATGTGGTCTCCCTTCTGTTTTTTTGTTTTGATGTGGTCTCCCTTCTGTTTTTTTGTTTTGATGTGGTCTCCCTTCTGTTTTTTCTGTTTTCCCCACTTCCGTGCTAATTTTAAATGCTTCTGGACCTCCTCAAGGATCCTTTCTCCGAGTAGATTGGTTCCCCTTTTATTTAAGTGCAGTCTGTCCCGCCTATATAGATAGTCCTTGTTGTAGAAGGTGCCGGCTGCATCCCAGAAAATACCACAGTTTTGGTATTTTCTTTTAATTTCCTTCCTAGCTCTCTGAATTTGTTTTGCAGGGATTTTGACCTATTTCTTCCAATGTTGTACAGATGTGGACGAGTACTACAGGGCCGTCTCTTGTTCGTTTTAGGAGCCTGTCCACGTTCTCAGTGATGTGCGTGACGGAGGCTCCTGGAAGGCAGCACACTGTTGTAGTAATGAGGACCAGACTGCGCACTGAACTTGCTGTGTTTCTCAATATGGAGTAGTGGTTAGGGCTCTGGACTCTTGACCGGAGGGTCATGGGTTCAGTCCCAGATGGGGGACACTGCTGCTGTACCCTTGAGCAAGGTACTTTACCTAGATTGCTCCAGTAAAATCCCAACTGTATAAATGTGTAATTGTATGTAAAAATAATGTGATATCTTGTAACAATTGTAATTGTTACAAGATAAGGATAAGGGCGTCTGCTAAGAAATAAATAATAATAATAATAATAACAATAACAATAATAATAATAATAATAATAATATGGAGTCCTCAACAATCATGACCTGCCTTCTTTTTGCTGCCTGGCCAGAGAGAAATAGAATTGCATTGCTAAGGGGGCTAAAACAAATTCCAAAAAGTTTTTTTTCCAATATTAGAACAGCAAGAGAACATTAAAAAGAGGAGGTAAATGTAAAAAGCATGGCTATCTTTCAAAAATGTCACAGCCGACCGTGACCTGGAGTTCCTGGGGGCGGTGCACAAATGTCTGAGCGCTGCCCGGGTAGGGAGGGCTTAGGTCGGCAGGGGAATCCATGGCTCACCGCGCATCAGCGACCCCTGTGGCCGATAGGGCGCCTGTGGTTCTGCAGTGGAGCCGCCAGATCTGTGTTGTCCTCCGGCACTATAGGTCTGGTGGCATTGCTGTGGATCTGCAGTGCGAAAAATGACGGCTTGGCAGGAGCACGTTTCGGAGGACGCGTGTTCCAGCCGCCATTTCCCGAGTCGGCGGGGGGGTTGCGAGCGGGGAGCCGCGGATACAGATAATAATTGGGCATGCTAAATTGGTGAGAAAACCGGGGTAAAAAATTGGCGACGACCAAATTGGTTTAATTTGATCAATTAAAAAAAATATCCAGAAAAAAAAGGCACTTTACAGAGCATTTAAAGGGGACCAAGAACAAAGTACACAGAAAGAGTACTTGGAACTGCAAACACAAGTCAAAAAGGAAGTTAGAAAAGCCAAGAGAGAGATAGAAATTAACATTGCCAAGGGGGCTAAAACCAATTCCAAAAACTTTTTCCAATATTACAACAGCAAAGTAACATTCAAGGAGTTAAATGTCTCAGAGATACAAATGGCAAAATCATAGCCAAAGAGAAAACAATAACAAATATATTAAATGATTACTTTTCACAAGTTTTTACAAAGGAGGATACGGACAACATGCCCCACATGTTGACCTGTTCCTATCCAGTTTTAAATAACTGTAGCATAACAGAGGCAGAAGTGTTAAAAGGGACTACGTCAAATGAAAACCCGCTTACAGTATCATGCCGTACCTGCGTACGTCAAGTTTCTATTCTGTGAGCGGTTTCTCAGTCTAGCATTTCAGATTTCATTCTCTAAGGCAGTGCTAGTACTGTGGAATGTGCAATGAAAGTCAGGGGAGGGTCACGTGACATTTGTATCCAATTGCGTGTCATGTAGCGATTCCAATCTACCTGTGGGCGTTTAGAAGACTGAGATATATTGATATTTTATTTTAAAACACTGAAACTCAAAATCAATTATTGTAAGGTGACATTGGTTTTATGTTGGGAAATATTTTTAAGAAAAATAAAAAACTGAAATATCTTGCTTGCATAAGTATTCAACCCCTGTGCTGTGGAAGCTCCTAGTTTACACCGATGAAAGAAATTGCCCTAACGAGGTCACAATTATCTTACCATTGGCCTCCACCTGTGAACCATTAAAGTTGCTGTCACATTTGCCTCTCTGTGGCTTCTCTCACAAGTCTCCTTCTTGTTTGAGCGCTGAGTTTTGAGGGACGGCCTTTTCTTGGCAGTGCCTGGGTGGTGTGATGCAGCTTCCACTTCCTGATTATTGATCCAACTGTGCTCACTGGGATATCCAAACACTTGGATATTATTTTGTACCCTTTCCCTAATCTATGCATTTGTATTACTTTATCTCTAACTTCTGTAGAATGCTCTTTGGTCTTCATTTTCCTTCAGATTCACAGCCTGACCAATGATCCTTCAACAGTGGGGTTTTTATCCAGAAAATGTGACAGCAACTTTAATGGTTCACAGGTGGAGGCCAATGGTAAGGTAATTGTGTCCTCGTTAGGGCAATTTCTTTCATCGGTGTAAACTGGGAAGAGAAGAAAGTCCACAAACACACTGTTTTGGTTGTGTGCTGCAGCCACTAGGTTGTCTCTGGTTTCTCTCTCGTTTAGTCCTGCTTCTCTTCTGCTCTCTTTGGGTGTTGATTCTGTGCTCTTTCTTTCACTTCAGCTTGTCTCCCAGCAGCCCGCTAGTTATTTCTGCATCCAGGGCAAACCCCCGGTGCTCCAGCACCAATCCCAAGCAGACAGGGCTCCTCGCTCTCCATCCCCTGGTGGTTGCAACATCATTGAACTGTTGGCCCTGGGTCACGTTACAGTACTTTGTATTGCTTGGAATTGTCTTTTGAAACAATTTCATATCATGACCAATCAGGCGTGATCAATTGATTCATCAATCATTAGAAATGTCAAGATCAGACGATCAGAATTTTTAGGACTTTGCGATCGTCATTTTAAAGTGTTTCCAACCTTCTGAAGAACTTTCTGAAGTTTTTTCTTTGAAAGATTTTCATTTGATGACTGGTTGACTTTGTGATATCATCTCCATGCTCTGACATCATGGTGGTATCACAATACCTCCCTCTCCCTCCCTCGCTCTCTGTCTGTCTGTCTCTCTGTTGTGATACACGCAACTACAGTGAGATAATGATAAATCGGACGTCCTCTCCTCTCCCCTCCCTCCCCCCTCTATTCCTCCTCCTCTCGCTCCCTCTCTCGCACGCCTGTCTGCAGTGTGATCCCATGATCGGGCAGATGCACGCAGAATTCACTGACCAGCACACGGACCTGACTGAGCTGAGACTGATCTTCGAGGGAGCTAACGAAATGTGCAGAGAGATCAGCAAGAAATACAAGGGAATCATAGGTGAGAGGAGAGAGGGAGGGGAGAGAAAGGGAAGAGGAGAGAGAGGAACATAACAACATAAGAAAGTTTACAAACGAGAGGAGGCCATTTAGCCCATCTTGCTCGTTTGGTTGTTAGTAGCTTATTGATCCCAGAATCTCATCAAGCAGCTTATTGAAGGATCCCAGGGTGTCGGCTTCAACAACATTACTGGGGAGGTGTGTCAATGTAAACGGTGGTAAATGCAGAGTATAACCATGGGGAGAGCATGGTGGAAACTGTACTGTGCAAATTTAGTGTGGTGAACTTTTATAAAGCAGTGACCCGTATCTGACCCCCTGACCTCTCTGTGCCCCCTGTCTGACCCCTGACCTCTCTGCCCCTCTCTAGATCGTGACGGACTGTATCGAGTTCGTACAGAATACCAGAGCGAGTTTCAGAAATTCATCGACATGAAATACAAGAGTGAGAGAATTCAATAACAACCTTACCTCCACTCTCTCGTCCCTCCTCCCTTCCCTACCTCCCTCCTCTCCTCCCTCCTCTACCTCCCCTCTCCTTACCTACCTCCCTCCTCTCCTCCCTCCCTCCCCTCCCTCCCTACCTCCTCCCTCCCTCTCCCTTCCCTAACTCCCTCATCTCCTCCCTCCTCTACCTCCCTTCTCCCTTCCCTACCTCCCTCCTCTCCTCCCTCCTCTACCTCCCCTTTCCCTTCCCCACCTCCCTCCTCTCCTCCCCTCCTCTATCTCCCCTTTCCTCTCTCCCCACCCTCCCCTACTACCTCCTCTCTCATCCCGTCCCTCCCTCCCTCCTTCCTCCTCTCCCTATTTGACATGAAATACAATGGTGAGACTTTAATTACCTACTATGTGTACCCTGCTCCCCCTCTCTGCAACTCTCTCTCTCTCTCTCTCTCTCTCTCTCTCTCAGAGGAGGATGTTGTGTTCGAGTTGATTCAGATTCTGGAGAAGGGGAAGCGGATTCTAGAGAAATACCTCTCAGAGTTCATCCGAACAGGTAAGAAAAATTCTATATATATATAATTTATTTCTTAGCAGACTTACAATTGTTACAAGATATCACATTATTTTTACATACAATCACCCATTTATACAGTTGAGGTTTTACTGGAGCAATCTAGGTAAAGTACCTTGCTCAAGGGTACAGCAGCACTACTCCACACTGCTGAGAGAGGTAATACAATACAATACAAACAGCTAGGAGGGGAGGGAGGGGGCAACCTTTACACAATCACACACCCCCCACTGATTCTCAAACACAAACCCATTCATTATGTACTGAACAAGGAGCAATGTGACAGGAACAGAACTGTCCCTGATTCTCAAACACAAACCCATTCATTATGTACTGAACAAGGAGCAATGTGACAGGAGCAGAACTGTCCCTGATTCTCAAACACAAACCCATTCGTTTTTGTGACGGGGTGCGCTGCCCTTTATATAATGTGCGCGATATTATTTATATTATTATTGTTTTAATTATAATTATTGTTATTTTTCATCCGTATAGATCTAGGTGTATTTGATTAATTATTATGATTGTACTATTGTTTGTTTTGGCTCAGCAGATACATGTGTTTTGACACCTTTTTGCTTGGCCCTTGTGCCCTTTTATTTTGTGTTTTGAAAACTCTTTATTTTGTTGTTTAATAAAACACTGCGCAGCCACGCAGTTTTTGCCCCGCATTCCTGCCGTTTGTGTATTGCTTCCTGAAGCTGACGTCACACACATCAGCCATCCTGCCACAGTAATGTCCTGAACAAGGTAGCTCGGGAAACATGCACTGGCTCTGCAGAGAGCAGGAGGGAGCTCGCAAGGACCAGTAGAGGGAGGGAGAGAGCTGCTGTAAATGAGCAAGCAGAACAACCATGCAGTAAAAAGCACGCGAGAGAAAGACACCTGTTTGTGTGTGTGTGTGTAGCAGTTCATTTTAAAGTGTAATGCACAGTTTAAGAAGCAATATTATCGAAGTATCGAGTAAACTGATTGTTAGTGCTGATGCGGGCTGGATTTGCTGCTTTGGAGTTGTTTGTTCGGGCCCCCATCGCCTGGATTAACTGGGACTATCAGCTGTTTGACTCGTTACTGCACCGTCAATCACTGTGGGAGCTGGACCAGAAGACTTCGAACGGGTTTGAAAGAATGACATTTTATTATCTTTGAGAACTGTCCTAAACGGCTGAACTTTGTTCTTTCTTTTCTTTTGGATTAGATATATTGACTCTCGCTATATTTTTGGTAATTTATGAATGAAGAAACAGGGACTGTTTTGTTTGCTTGATCTACGTGGATTAATACCGAATCGTGAACTTTTGACAGACTGTTTTTTTTTTTTTGCTATATTGTCTTCCGACATTACTTGGTCTGTTTACCTGCAGTTTTACTGCTGCGTGGTTTTTGGTTTACAATAACATGGCTGCTTGATTAGATTTGTCTTCATAGCGCGCTTATTACTTGTTAAATGCTGCTACTAATTGAAAGTGATGCTCTTTTGTATTTCGTATTCTGTGTAGATCTGATTTTCTTTATTGGATATGCACTATTGCACTTTATTAATCGGAGGTGACCCCAACATTGCTAATTGTTTTTGTGGGTGTGAATAACTTACTGTTGATTAACTGTGTACACATATTTTAATGTATTATGTTAACTTGCTAATACAGCAGAACTGTCCCTGATTCTCAAACACAAAGTCAGCAGCCATTGTTAAGCGTGATTTTCCAGACTATTATGGTTTGTAAAATTCACTTATTTGTTGCATTGTATTTATTATATTTGTATTATTGCTATAATGACTGCATTAGTGAAATGTTCTGACATAATGCAATCCAATAAGGATGGGAATTTATAAACTCTAAGAAATGGTTAAACGTTGAATATGCTAGACATGTAACCGGTCATGTGACAAATTTCACCAAACATATATTTCTTCATGTATTCATTTTAGTAACTTCTCATCATATACAGCAGTCCGTCGCGTATCCGGCTGCTGTGCTGCCACAGTAAGGGCGGATATTCTAAAAAGGAAGGGGTTTGGCAATTGCCTCCAAGTAGTTTTTCTAATTGGTGCAACAGAAAGATTGACACTGGGGCGGGTTTTATTCTCAGTCGATCTGGAGCTTCATTGGTGCACTCTGTGTTCATGCTGTAGTAGGCGTGGTATGGGATCCAGTCCACATGGTGAGGGTTATTGACAAGCGGTTTTTCTGACGTGTTCAATGTTTAGGAGGTTTACGTACATTAGTATATAGAGGAGAGGGCGTTAGATTTGAGTACTCAGGAAATTGTAGCTCAAGAACTCAAGCAATATATTTCTTGAAAATCCCACCCCTACTATCAGACCGCAAACTTTTTAATCTGAGGCAGACTTTAATATCAGTCACAGTGCTCTTTCCAATTCCAAAATCGTGTGTGCTATTTCATCCCTGGTAATTACCTTTTCCAGAAGTGAAAGTATTTCCAACTTTTTTTCACTTGTAACTCGCTTTTGCTTTCCTGTAGCCATTTTGCATTAATGCTGTACAGTGGGTGACGTTGCTGAAGAGCTTGATCATGTTCATCTTTTATTGATTTACGCTTTTTTTAGGTTCCTGGTTTTTATTGTTAAATGAACCTTTAGGGCTCCTGAGTGATGCATCCAGTAAAGGCACTCTGTCCGGAGTGGAGGACACGCGCTATAGCTTGAAGCGTGTCAGTTCGAATACAGGCTGACTGTGGCCGGGAGTTCCCAGGGGGCAGCGCACAATTAGCCATTCGCTGCCTGGACAGGGAGGGTTAGGTCGGCTGGGGAATCCTTGGCTCCCCGCGCACCAGCGACCCCTGTGGCTGGCAGAGCCTGCAATTCAGACCTGTGTGGTCCTCCAACACTGCAGTTCTGTAATGGCTTCACGGTGGGCTTGCACTGAGGGCGGGAGTGCTCGTCTTCGTCTCTCCTGAGTTTAGTGCGGGGGGGGGTTTGCAGTGGTGAACCAGGTTGAATAATTGAGCATTCCAAATTTTTAAAAAAAAGAATCTTCATCTATCAAGATCGACCGATGCAGCGCTAAATTGGCGGAGTGTACAGTAGCACTCTGCTGTGGCACAAATTTGACCCCGTCCTGAATGTATTAACTGCTTCTGCATTTAAGAACATCAGAAGAACATAAAGTTTACAAACGAGAGGAGGCCTTTCAGCCCATCTTGCTCGTTTGGTTGTTAGTAGCTTATTGATCCCAGAATCTCATCAAGCAGCTTCTTGAAGGATCCCAGGGTGTCAGCTTCAACAACATTACTGGGGAGTTGGTTCCAGACCCTCACAATTCTCTGTGTAAAAAAGTGCCTCCTATTTTCTGTAACATTACTTCTCTTGATTTTAAATTCAACACTTTACTATATATGAGCATCTTGTTTTATAGCTTCCCCACATTGTCTAGATTAAGACATTTCTGAGTCAACATAAATTCCTAGGTCTTTTTCATAGATTCCTTCTTCAATTTCAGTATCTCCCATATGATATTTATAATGCACATTTTTATTGCCTGCATGCAGTACTTTACACTTTTCTCTATTAAATGTCATTTGCCATGTGTCTGCCCAGTTCTGAATGCTGTGTAGATCATTTTGAATGACCTTTGCTGCTGCAACAGTGTTTGCCACTCCTCTTATTTTTGTGTCGTCTGCAAATTTAACAAGTTTGCTTACTATACCAGAATCTAAACCATTAATGTAGATTAGGAATAGCAGAGGACCTAATACTGATCCCTGTGGTACTCCACTGGTTACCTCGCTCTCCTCTAATCCGTACTTTCTGTTTTGTACATATTAACCACTCCCTAATCCATGTGCATGCATTCTCAAACTGCGTTCAGAATCCTTTATGCAGGACTTTGTCAAAAGCTTTCCGGAACTCTAAATAAACCATGTTGTATGCTTTGCAATTATCCATTGTCGATGTTGCATCCTCAAAGAAATCAAGCAGGTTAGTTAGACACGATCTCCCTTTCCTAAAACCATGCTGACTGTCTCCCAGGATGCTGTTATCATATAGGTAATTTTCCATTTTGGATCTTATTATAGTTTACATATAATATAAGTCAGGCTTATTGGTCTGTAGTTACCTGGTTCGGTTTTGTCTCCCTTTTTGTGGATCGGTATTACGTTTGCAATTTTCCAGTCTGTCGGTACAACCCGTGTCAAGAGACTGTTGCATGATCTTGGTTAGCGGTTTGTAAATAACTTCTTTCATTTCTTTGAGTACTATTGGGAGGATCTCATCCGGCCCAGGGGATTTGTTTATTTTAAGAGCTCGGAGTCCCTTTAACACTTCTGCCTCTGTCATGCTAAAGTTATTTAAAACTGGATAGGAACAGGTCGACATGTGGGGCATGTTGTCCGTATCCTCCTTTGTCATCTGTATCCTGCTTTCTATGTACGTATTTCTGCTTCTCCAAATCAGCTTCCTGGTATTGTTAAATTTAGGTAGCTCATTTGGAAGGGAGGTGCTATTTATCAGACTAGTCTGAAAATCTGTGCAACAGGAGGCCCGTTTGGAGGGGGAGGCTCGGATTTTCAGAACACCGGCACTGCTGCGTGCGAGCGTAGCCTGGCTCTGTCAGCCCTGACTTTCATCCAACAAATCCCAAATAACGCCGCTGCTTAGCCGGTATGGAGCTATAATTTAATCCTCGGGGAGATCAGAAAGGGTAATGCGGACCCTAAATACTCTCCCCTTTCTCGGTACGCTCCCTGTTCCTGGGTTGTTCAGGAAGGTTAGGAGCCTGCACTCTCCGTCGTAAGAAATACGTTATAACTGCTGCCATAATGCTCTTTCCTATCGGCTGCTTTCTGACTTTTTCTTTGCAATAAGACCAATAAAAAATTGGACTTATTTGTGGACCCTTTTAGAGCTGGCGCAGCTGCGTAAATCTCATTTTAATTATCACAGACTTCATTTACAAATGAGCCCCACCTACAATTTGCCCATGCATATAATTAAGGCTTGACACGCCTTCAAATGCATGGCTAATGAGCGGTGGAGTGCATTGCACGATGGCAGTGTGAAAACGACCTTCACTTGCCAAAAGTGTCAAGATACATACGGGGGGGGAAACTCTGAGCTATGGCCTTAATGCCATTGCAAACGCTTGATACATGATCCCCAAACTATTCTAAAAACATTATACTATCGCATTTTTTATTTTTTTTAATATGTATATAGTTCTATCTGCACTGACCATTTTAATTACAAACACTGTTTGATTGAAGAGGATATTTAAATATAAAATATTTCAATATATCCTTTGGTGTGTACATTTTTTTTACTTTGTAGTTAAGTCTTTGTGATGTTGAAATGTTATTTGCTTATTTAGGGTTAATTTGCTTAGAAATACTAACCAGGGCTGTCGTTATACATCAGAATGTAATATAAAGAGTGTATGTAGATATGGTTTAAATGTTTAAACGCTGACACCTGTATAGCATTTAAATGATCATAAAAATGTACTAAAAGCACATCCCTACAATCCAGCACACAGAGCAATGATTACAGCTCTCATGTATAAAGCAGTGTGATCCAGCACACAGAGCAATGATTACAGCTCTCATGTATAAAGCAGTGTGATCCAGCACACAGAGCAATGATTACAGCTCTCATGATTTTTTTTATTACTAGATAAGATTAACTCTGATTTCTGTTTCTTTTTAGGAATATGTCCCAATAAGTGTGGTGAGTATTAAAAAACAAAATTGTAAAACTCATTGTCTCGCTCTCTCACACATCCTCTCCCTCTCTCCTCCTCTCTTAATGTCAAACAGTCTTGTATCGTTGCCAATGCAGCAAACGTACAGAAATATAGAATATTTCCATCTGTGCTAGAACTCCCAGTCTAAACAGAGCAGATATATTGAAGGCATCTACTCTGCACTCTCTCTTTCTCTCTCAGTACAGAGCTGTATTCTATGATTCTCTCTCTTTCTCTCTATCAGTACAGAGCAGTATTCTATGATTATCTCTCAGTACAGAGCTGTATTCTATGATTCTCTCAGTACAGAGCTGTATTCTATGATTCTCTCTCTCTGTCTCTCTCTGTTGGGAGCATGCAACTCGCCCGCGACAATTCGGTCCCGACAATTGGTCCCCGCCGACAATTGGTCTCGACAATAATTGGTCCTGGTGACAATTCGCCCCCTTTACAATTGGTCCCCGAAAGATATTCTCCATATGAACATTTGTAACCACGTGCAAGTGTCTAAAGCTGTTGGAACATTATTGCAAACTGTAAGAATTAATTGTGAACCGCTTGTGTGAATGGGGCGTGTTGGGAAACGCGGGTTGTGTATGGGTTATGTTGCTTCAGCTGTCAGGTCTCTGTCCCTCCCTGCTGTACGTGATCAGCTGCTATGCGTAGCACGCTGTTCTGAGTTCCCGTGGTGGTCTGGTTGGGAATATGCAAATTGAGACTGCAAGTATGAGCCAGTAAGTCTGTCCGCTACAACACTTTCAGTTTTTTTTTTGCTCAAATGTTTTTTATTGACGGTAAAACATGACAAATACAATTTTTCCCTTTTTTTTCTTTTTGGCTACAACCCCCTTCCACCCCTCCCCTCAAAGGACCTCGGAGCCTAAATTAGTCAGTGATAGCTGGAGTCGGGTTCAGAACAAATCTAAGATTCTGCAGCAGCTCTCCAGGCCTCCACAGTCCCCTCCGTAGCGCGATGGATCCGAGCTGTAGAAAGTTCTAAATGTATAATGTCTAGAATATAAAGGATCCAACGCTGCCAAGGAAGGGAATGCAGGGGTTGCCAACGCAGAGCTGTCATCTTTTTAGCTGCTGTGAGGCCAGCCAACCAGATACGTTTCTGCAGCAGTGAAAGGTCAAGGGATGAATCGTTCCAAAGAGGAACAAGGAATATTCTTTTCCAGAATAGTGGACAGGCTAGAGAGGAACTGTACCAGGATTACTTAATTAAACCAATAATGGTAATAATTGATCCAATTAAGTAATTTAGGTCAAAGTTGGTACCCAGGACCGAACAGGCTAGAGGAAACCCGAGCCCAGAATGAAGCCACATCAGGACACTCCCAGACCATATGCAGAAAGGTGCCCATGGCACCCTGAGAACAGAGGACTAGGAATACTTTTCATTTGGAAGCGCCTGCAAGGAGTTAAATATATTCTATGAGAAAAATTAAAATGGATAATCTGATGATTAGGGTTCCTGGAAGCAATGTTTATATTGTTCCAAACAGTATCCCAGCAAATTTCTTGATCTAAAGTTAAATCCCTATTCCAAGTATATGTAGCTGCAAGAGGTTTATACAAAGCCTTTAAGAGGTATACATAAATGGTAGAAACCACTCCTCTAGTCCTACCCCCTGTGTCCAACATGTTATGAGTATATGTGAAGGCAGCTCTGTCCCCCAGGGCACCCCATAGGGACGCATTGCTGAGCGAAGTCTAAGATAGAAAAAAAAAAGAAGAACCTGGCAGGTCAAACTGTAATTGTAAATCCTGGAACGTGCGAATATAGCCATCATTAAAGATATCTGAGAGAATATGCACATCCCAATCTCTCCAATGAGGAAATGAAAAGGGGCGGCCACCTGAGAGAAGCGAATAGTTATGAAAGATAGGTGTGTGAGTGCCATTTAATTTGAAGTTTTGCATGTTTTTCTACAGAGCGCCAAACAGTAATTAAATGTGTAATTATGGGGCCAAAACATAATCTGCACTGTCTGAGAGGGATACCTGTGTATATCAGATCCTGAAGCCTATTTGGAGATACCAGATTCTCCTCTAGAGGTCGCCATGAAACAGGGGCATTAGGAACAAACCATACTGTTAGCGGATGCAATACAAATGCCCAAAAATAAAATTTAAAATTAGGTAATGCTAAACCTCCTACGGATTTCTCATGTTGCAGAGCAGAGAACTTAATATGTGGACGCTTACCTTTCCATATATATTTGGAAATCATTTTGTGCAGATTATCCCAGTATTGGGGAGAGAGTGGAAGCATAGAGCTGACAAAATTGATGCGAGGAAGTATGTTCATTTTATTATAGAGATACAGGCTTGCAACGAATTAGGAGGTGCGTCCATTTGTTTAAGTCTGCCTCCATCCGCTTGAAGATTTTGTTAAAGTTATTCAATGTGATGGAATGTAAGGAGGGGTAAATCTCTACACCAAGGTATTTAAAGTGCTTAACCACTGGTATGTTCGGAGGCAAGACAATTCTCCCCATCGCAGCGCTCAGGGCATTAAGGCAGACTTAGACCAATTAATTTTATTATTTGTTTATTAAGCAGACACCTTTCTCCAAGGCGACTTACAGAGACTAGGGTGTGAACTATACATCAGCTGCAGGATCACTTACAATTACGTCTCACCTGAAAGACGGAGCACAAGGAGGTTAAGTGACTTGCTCAGGGTCACACAATGAGTCAGTGGCTGAGGTGGGATTTGAACCGGGGACCTCCTGGTTACAAGCCCTTTTCTTTAACCACTGGACCACACAGCCTCCTTATAGCCTGATAATAAACCAAAATCGTCAAAAATCGTTAATAGGTGGGGGAGCGATTGAGAAACATTTTCAACATATAACAGCACATCGTCTGCATATACGACATGTGATGCCAAGTGGAATTAACAGTGATAGGGGTAGATATAGTGGATTGACAGACAGCCTGAGCGAGTGGCTCGAGTGAAAGAGCAAATAATAGAGGGGAAAGCAGACAGCCTTGACTGGAGCCTCTTGTAATAGGGAATTGGGAAGAGCATTTACTGCCTGTGAGTACCATTGCAGTGGGATTAGCATATAATACTTTGATCATATTAATAAACTCTTTTCCCAAACCCATATAATCCAATACCGACCAGAGGTATTCCCACTCTAAGCGATCGAAAGCCTTTTCGGCATCTAATGAAAGAACAGCACAAGGATCATCAACATCCACAGCGGCATGTATAATATGAAGAAGGTGACGGACATTATCAGATGCTAGACGGGTCTTAATAAATCCTGTTTGATCGTGATGGATTAATCTAGTCATATAGGTTTCAAGGCCGTGAAAGCACTTTAGCATACAGTTTAGCGTCTGAATTTATCAGTGATAGGGGACGATAACTTGAACAAGATGTGGGATCTTTATCTATTTTCAGTAATAAAATATGATAGCAGTATTTACATCTCTTCGAAATGAACCTTTTCAATAGCAGTTTGCATCATATCTAGTAAGAGAGGGCCCAACTGAGACCAAAAAGTAAGAAAAGTTCGGGTGGAATACCATGAACACCAGGTGACTTCCCCTTTCTCATGTCCCGCACCGCATCTTTTAGCTCCGCTTAGGGACAATGTTGCTCCGAGCACTGCTGAATCGTCAACCGAGAGCCGTGGCAATTGGAGGTTTTGGAGAAATCGCAGACATTTTTCCTTATAGCAAATGTCAGAGCTGTACAGTTTAGAATAAAAGGAACGGAACGCAGAGTTTATTTGAGAAGGGTCTGATAATATATCTGCCTGGGTAGATTTACCTGCTAAAATGTCTGCGACGCGCTGATTATTGCGTAGCCTAGAGCAAGCAAATGACTGGGTCTGCTACTATTAAAGTAATAGTTTTGTCTGGCCCTATGGATAAGAAATTCCGCACGCTGTCTGAGTAATTGATTCAGTTCTTTTCTTGTAAGATTAAGTTCAACTGCAGTGGTTTCAGAAAAAGAGTTTTGTTGATCATGTTCTAAAAGTGCCAATTTAGTTTCCAATTCATTGATTTTATTAAGCCGTGATTTGCTTTGAAGTTTTGAAGCAAATAAAGTGGAATTGTCTTTGATGAATCCCTTAACTGAGTCCCATAGAATATGGGGATCATCAACGGAACCACGATTAAAACTAAGGAACTCCTCTAATTTGGAGTGAAACATCGTCCGGAAGGATTCATTTTGTAATAACGTGGTATTAAAACCACGTTATTAAAACGCCAGCGTGGGGCTGTAGTTGGGGTATCAGATAGTACAAATTTAGAGAAATTTGCATGATGATCTGATAATGACATAGGCAGCAGCTCTGCGGTATGTACTTCAGAGAAAAGGGTCCTTGAAGTGAATATATAATCGATCCCAGAAAATGATTTGTGTCTTGGTGAAAAAAATGTAAATTCTCTAGCAGAGGGATTAATTACACGGCAGACATCTACCAGACCTAAATCACTAACTAACCTCTGTAAAGCAGATGGTGCTAAATGCTGAGATCTCCCTTGTAAACCCGATCTATCAAGTGAATGATTCATTACTGCATTCATGTCACCACCAACAATTAAACACAAGTCAGGCAATTCTAGCAGTAATTTAGTGAGTGAGCTAAAAAATCCTCCATCAAACGTCGTTGGAGCATAAACTGAAACAAAAGCAATTTTTTTCTCCCCGAGAAGTTTTTAAATATGCCACTCTCCCAGCTTCATCCCCCCCTCGAGCCCAGGATAGTAATCTGAAGATTACGGCGTAATGCAATCAGTGCACCCTTAGATTTGTTTTCTGCAGAAGAGAAGGCTGCTACATAATAACATTTATTCACTAGCCTAGGAATGTCTTGTTTTTTAAGGTGTGATTCTTGAATCATGGCAACATCTATCTTTTTCCTACGCAAGAGATCGAGACAGCCAGTACATTTCGTGGGAAAATTTAGGCCTTGCACGTTCCAGGATAAAACAGAAATACTAGTCACAGGAATCAAAAACAAGTTTAAGTGTCAAAACAAACAAGAAAGTTATCGTATGGGAAGTCCGGATATAGAAATAGACAAAATAATATTGAAAGATAGGACAGTATTGACTCTTCTGAAGTCCCTCCCTCCTCCCCGGTATGTAGCCACAGCCGCCTCCCGAACTAAGACCAGAACAAGTATAATACATCCCCACGAAACCCAGAACATGGGCCCAGATAAGAACAGACCTGGCGCCCCCCTCCCCAGATAAACTGTCGTGGCACTGATGGTATAGGGCAAAAAGACCCTCTTCCCCTCCCACCTCCCCCCGCCAAATATTACATGTACTATAGATACCTGATAGAAGAAGAAGAAAAAAAAAAAGATCACCAACTTCACACACCTATTACATATAAACCAGAAGAGAAAAGAAGAAAACACAACGATGAAATAAAGAAAGAACACCCAGATATCGAGCAATTATAATAGAACACAGTGATAATGGAGAGCATAAGAACATAAAGTTTACAAACGAGAGGAGGCTATTCAGCCCATCTTGCTCGTTTGGTTGTTAGTAGCTTATTGATCCCAGAATCTCATCAAGCAGCTTCTTGAAGGATCCCAGGGTGTCAGCTTCAACAACATTACTGGGGAGTTGGTTCCAGACCCTCAGAATTCTCTGTGTAAAAAAGTGCCTCCTATTTTTTGTTCTGAATGCTCCTTTATCTAATCTCCATTTGTGACCCCTGGTCCTTGTTTCTTTTTTCAGGTCAAAGAAGTCCCCTGGGTCGACATTGTCTATACCTTTTAGGATTTTGAATGTTTGAATCAGATCGCCGCGTAGTCTTCTTTGTTCAAGACTGAATAGATTCAATTCTTTTAGCCTGTCTGCATACGACATGCCTTTTGAACCCAGGATAATTCTGGTCGCTCTTCTTTGCACTCTTTCTAGAGCAGCAATATCCTTTTTGTAACGAGGTGACCAGAACTGAACACAATATTCTAGGTGAGGTCTTACTAATGCATTGTAGAGTTTTAACATTACTTCCCTTGATTTAAATTCAACACTTCTCACAATATATCCAAGCATCTTGTTAGCCTTTTTATAGCTTCCCACATTGTCTAGATGAAGACATTTCTGAGTCAACATAAACTCCTAGGTCTTTTCATAGTTCCCTTCTTCAATTTCAGTATCTCCCATATGATATTTATAATGCACATTTTTATTGCCTGCATGCAATACTTTACACTTTTCTCTATTAAATGTCATTTGCCATGTGTCTGCCCAGTTCTGAATGCTGTCTAGATCATTTTGAATGACCTTTGCTGCTGCAACAGTGTTTGCCACGCCTCCTATTTTTGTGTCGTCTGCAAATTTAACAAGTTTGCTTACTATACCAGAATCTAAATCATTAATGTAGATTAGGAATAGCAGAGGACCTAATACTGATCCCTGTGGTTCACCACTGGTTACCTCGCTCCATTTTGAGGTTTCTCCTCTAATCAGTACTTCCTGTTTTCTACATGTTAACCACTCCCTAATCCATGTGCATGCATTTCCCATTGTGTTCAATTTGAGAATTAATCTTTTATGCGGGACTTTGTCAAAAGCTTTCTGGAAATCTAAATAAACCATGTCGTATGCTTTGCAATTATCCATTATCAATGTTGCATCCTCAAAAAAGTCAAGCAGGTTAGTTAGACACGATCTCCCTTTCCTAAAACCATGCTGACTGTCTCCCAGGATATTGTTACCATATAGGTAATTTTCCATTTTAGATCTTATTATAGTTTCCATAAATTTACATATAATAGAAGTCAGGCTTATTGGTCTGTAGTTACCTGGTTTGGTTTTGTCTCCCTTTCTGTGGATCGGTATTACGTTTGCAATTCTCTAGTCTGTCGGTACACCCCTGGGTCAAGAGACTGTTGCATGATCTTGGTTAGCAGTTTGTAAATAACTTCTTTCATTTCTTTGAGTACTATTGGGAGGATCTCATCAGTCTGTCGGTACAACCCCTCTATAATTCTCTCTTTCAGTACAGATCTGTATTCTATGATATTCTGTGTCAGTACAGAGCTGTATTCTATGATATTCTGTGTCAGTACAGAGCTGTATTCTATGATATTCTGTCTCAATACAGAGCTGTATTCTGTGATATTCTGTCTCAGTACAGAGCTGTATTCTATGATTCTCTCTCTCCTCTCTTTCTCTCTCTCAGTACAGAGCTGTATTCTATGATGCTCTCTCTCTCTCAATACAGAGCTGTATTCTATGATTCTCTCTCAGTACAGAGCTGTATTCTATGATGCTCTCTCTCTCTCAATACAGAGCTGTATTCTATGATTCTCTCTCAGTACAGAGCTGTATTCTATGATTCTCTCTGTCTCTCAGGTACGATGCATCAGCAGGTATTGAGCTGTGACTCGTGTGAGCTGGTGGTTTATCCGTGTCAAACTAAACACCCATTCGAACCCTGCAAAGGTAAGAGATACTTTTTAATTTAACCCTTTGCGGTCCTATGTCAGACCAGGTCCGACATTACAATTTTCTCTTTCCGGCCCATCAAAAAGACGTATACTAATAAAACTAGAGTTTTATTTTATTTTTTTTTATTTTTTTACGGCTTCCAAGCAGTTATCGTGAAATTTAAGCGCGTTGGTTAGCACACTATGAACAAAATTTCTTATAGCTGTGCTATTTACCGTTCATGAGAAGAAGACTTTTGAAAATTGCTCAAAATTCATTAAATCCAAAATGGCTGCCACACCATGTGACCAAAGGCCGCCATATTGACCATGACACAACATCCCATAGTCCTCTACATCCGTGTCAAATTTCGTGCATTTTGGTGCAGCCGATAAAAAGTTATAGGCAGTTTTATAGGCATTTGCGTATGTTGATGATGTCATGCATCACCATTTGACCGTTAGGAGAGGTCAGAGGTCACCGGCAATGACATTTTTTCATAGAGCACATATAACTTCCTATACGAGTTCTATTATAACTATGACCCTGTCGGCACGCCCTAGGAGTTAAAATTTCAACGTAAATTCCAATATGGCCGCCGCGCCGTGTGAGCAATCTGTTTCAATCTTCAGCAGTTATTACTTTCCAATGGTCTGTGCAATTGTGTTGACATTGAAGAGCATAAGTGCAATTGTGTTCTTGTTATGGGTTGCAAAAGTTTCAATATGGCCGCCAAACCATGTGACCAAAATGTGTCATTTTCATATCACCAGTACTTCACGTGAGTCTCTATGGTCATATAAAGTTTCATGACTGTAGTGTATTGCACCTTGGATTTATGCACGAATGTATGAAAATAGAGCCGTCGTGAAACGGTTATTTGCGCGCCGCGCCATGTTTTGTAACGAAAAGAGTGGATTTTACAAACGGTAGAAAGGACCTGGTCATGAACATGCATGCCAATTTAGGTGTCGATTGACGTTGCGGTTTAAGACAAGAAGATTGTTGAATATTTGGCGCGAATCCTGCGTAGCGGGCAAAGTAATTGTTCAATTGACCTCGATTGAACATATGTTTTTTTATAGGCCATTGCTGCACTATCTGCTGCCACTGTCATAGTTCCACCTTAAGTTGTTTTTAACTGCAAGAGTTTTAAAAAATTCCCAAAATTTCCACGAGATCCAAGATGGCAGTCGAACCATGTGACTTTTTCATTTGGGACACCAGTTTGGTTGTCCAGCCGTAGGCATCTACTTATGTATGTGTTTTCATAACTCTGCAATGTTGTTTGGGAAGAAAAATAATAATAATACAGTGTTCGCGCTAGGCCGTGCCATTGCACCAATGCCCCCCTGAAATAAAAATGTCCCGCTGAAATTCACTTAACGCGCCGTGTGTCCCCTTCCCAGACCAGACGCAATACCAATACGCAGTAAGTTAATGCATGTTGTATTAGCATGACATGTCTGACGACAGGCTAATCTTTTTTACTTGTTTGTTTACACTTGCGTTTTCATAATTAAACTCCCGTGCTTTTATTCTCCAGTCCAGTAGAATGCGCTCACACACCCTCCCTGGTTACAGGCAGTTTCACAGTAAAGCCTGACGACAACATCAGGCTTGTTAACAACATGGCCCGGCGCAAATATAACCTTGTATCCCTGTTACACCCGACCATTGCTTCTGGAAGAATAAGTAATCAGCTTCAGCAGTGACTGTTGAAATGTAGGCTGTTATATTTATGCTTAAAAATACTGTGAAATTCATCCGCTGTTAATTATTTACTAGACAAAATATCTGTCTGATGTTTGGAGATATGGAGTGATCTAGCAAGTGAATGGGAGAAATTTGAACTTGTGCTTTTTGCAATACAATTTATAGACGAAGTGCAGTAGATTTGTGAAATGAAAACCGCATCGATTTAAAAAAAAAAAAAAAAAAAAAAAGAAAAAAGTCTACTGTAACGTTATCAAATATGTGAAATGTGTCTTTTCTATGACAAAAAATGCTAAAATTCAGTCCCAAAATAATTCAGTTTGTGTTAAGCACCAAATGTCTCCTGGCCATTTCGCCAGTAGGCCTATAACGGCATGATAAAAAAAAAAATTAAAAAAATTATAGTGTATGTGATTTTATACAGCACTATATATAATACATCTTGCATTGAGATAACACCACTGGAATCGGAATAAAGGAAATTATTAGGTAATACAGTTCACGTGCAGTCACGGTTTTGGTAAGTAGCATTTTCAAAACCATATCATTTTGTGCAGTATTAAAATAAGTTAAAAAAAAATATATAGCAAATCCACAAAACCAACGAAATACATATTGTATATTTGACATTTTATTTTTAGTGTTCTGTGGAACACTGGCCATCGTTTAACCTTGAAAACAATTAAATACAGTACCTGAAGCAGATATACGCGTTTATCATATCAACAACACCAACGTGTGTTGTAAAAATAAAGCAACAATTGCTTTGAAAACTGTTCAAAATATTTATTTGGGGGTTAAGAATGAAAAATGTAAAAAAAAAAAAAAAATGCCATTTTTGATCTGGCAATTGTCAAAATAAAGGGGCAGCTGGAAGGTAAGAATTTACCAGTCAGGACAACGGCATTTAAATACGATTATTAAACTGGATCTGTCGGTAATGTGGTTTCTTCTAATGCAGCATTTTTCAAACTGGGGTACGCGAGAAGAATTCTGAAATGACAGACAACGCATTTTACTTACTACCACTTCCCAATCTATTGCAAACTTTTGTCATGTAATCAACGTTTAATCGCCAACACCAGACTGACGAGCTGTGACAGAGCGTTCAGCGCACACATGACTAATTTACATATTAAATATGTACGTTATAAATAAACCCTGTTTTAAATGTCATACAGTTGGGTGGTTACTGCAGTCTGTCTTTGGGATAAAAAAAAAACTAAAAGCCTAGTCTTTAACTCATTTTATTTCCTGTGTGCGTTCATGCCTGCAAGTCGATATATTTTTTTTTCAATGACCCGATTAAAGTTTATTGTAACTTAAGTACTATTGGTTCATTTCAAAATCCATAATGTATGGCCAATCAGAAGTATTGTCATGCGGTCTAGTTTGACAAGCCGTTACGTCTGGTGTGAGAGTTTTTAGCTTTCAATCCAGTGAACAAATATGGATTGTTGGCTCAATACTAGTACATTACTAGCAAAGGGTGATCAAGACGAGAGAAGCAGCTGGAACAGAACCCAGAGAGACAGTACTGGTTCTTGTATATGTTAATGCCACTATCATTTAACGTGCATTCAGTAAAGCAATAGAAAGTGATAATAGTGTAACGATTGGCTATATTTGCAATTGTTGTTTTAGGTTAGTTTAGTCAGTTTTATCAGTTTAGTCTTAATAATTATATCTATCACTGTAGTTATTAAATTAAAAACAACAGACATATCAGTAAAACGAGTAGTGCATTTTTTTTGGCTTCTGTTCGGCTACGACAGCGTTGTAAAAAAAATGTGATTACAGAACATTTGGCTGCAGCCGAGATGACGGTAATTTTTTCAAATTCTTTGTGTGTATCAGTATTGCCTGCATGTCCACGAGGTTATAAGTAAACAAACAGCATTACGGCTGAGAAGCTGGTAACCTCGAATTATACTAAAATGTCCGCTTTTGGGGATTCTCCATGAATAACTATGCGATCTTTACAGTTACAACGCTATTTTATAGAGCAAGCGATTGTGAAGCGTTCTGTCTGTACATTTGATTACCAAAAATAAATATTTCAATGAAATATACGGCTTGGGTTACATGCGCAGCTTTGTTGCAACAGATTCAGGATTTGTGACTGTGTTTGACCACAGTTCAGTCGTAAAAATAATGATATAACGATTTTTAAGCAAGCTGTATTCATATGACTTGTAAAGCTCATGTATTATGTATTTTTTGTTTGTTTCGATTGTCTTCTGGTTTAAAAAGCATAGTGCAGGTTATTTATTTATTTTTATTTTTTGCGTGGATGCAGCTGCAACAGTAGTTTACAGTATGTGTCTTTATATACTGTATACTGTGTGTACGTGTGAATTAATATCATCCTTTCCACTGTAATTAAGTTACATGAGTTAGTAAAACTGTTCTTTAAACACCAGCAAAAAATGGCCATTTTAAGAAAGATTTCTTCTCTAGCTTGTTGACTGTACCAAGTTAACAGCTGTCCCCAGTGGTGGGAATGTGTAATTTCAAGGTGAAATATGTGCAAAAATGGCATGTCACCCATATTGATTGGCTCATGGCGGTTTGTTGATGTTTGTTGATGTAGGAACTTTTCCTTACTGACTTTTTTAGAGGACAGCACAAAGATAATGTATACCCAAGATTCACGTCAATCCACCAAAGGGCTCATGAGGAGTTGTTATTTAAGTGTTTTACGCAAAATCCAACATAGCTGCCACACCATGTGACCAATCCATTTTTCCTTAAGTACAATCAATCGTGGACATGAGCACACTATGTACACAATTTTTCACAACTGTACTATTTACCGTTCATGAGAAGAAGACTTTTGAATATTGTCCAAACTTTTCATTAAATCCAAGATGGCTGCCACACCATGTGACCAAAGGCTGCCATATTGACCACGACACAACATCCCATAGTCCTCTACATCCGTGTCAAATTTTGTGCGTTTTGGTGCAGCTGATAAGAAGTTATACGCAGTTTTATAGCCAGTTGCGTATGTTGATGATGTCATGCAGCCTGGACGCCATGATTTTCACAGTAGCAACTTCCCTTGAACAAGCGTAACAGATGACCATACTGAGATGTTTTATTCCAATTTTTGTTTCAATCGGATAAGCGGTTTCAGAGAAGAAGATGTTTGAATTTTGATGATTTTATATTTTTATGGTAATTTTATGTCATTAATCAATGTGGTTGCCAAACCATAGAACCAATCAGCTTTATATTAACAACAGTTAATCATGGACTATCCCTCAACATGTATAGCAATTTTCAGAACTCTGCAGTAAGTGGTTTCCGATACATAGGCGTTTTAACAAATTCCGCAAAATCCAATATGGCTGCTTAACCATGTGACTTGCGTAAATTTGCTGAATATCACCGACTATCATCCATAGGCATCTACCAGTGTACCGAATTTCATGAGTTTTTGAGCATGTTTTGGCAGAAAAAATAATAATAATAATAATCCTAACAAAACCAATAGGCTTCCCCAGCGTACGGCTTGGAAGCCTAATAATAATACTGATAATAATAAAAATAATAATAACTAGAGTTGCTAGCAACTTTACGGCTTCCAAGCAGTTATCGTGAAATTTAAGGGCATTGGTTATTATAAATGAAGCGTTATCACAACTGTGCTAACTGTGTCAATTTTGGCACACATATTGGAATTATTGCTTAGTAGGCAATTTAAATTTTATTTGGATGCACACAAAATTCTAAATAGTATGCAGTCATATAGACTTTGAAAATAATGCATATAAGAGGCTAACATTGTTCTAAATTCTAGATCGCTCTTTGTTTGAGTTTGTGTGCGTGTGGTGACCTATTCTTCATTTTGCAATATAAAATAAAGTCTACAGCATTGTGGTAATGAATGCTGGTGCAGTGCAAAAGAGTGTAAAGTCCAGGCGGCCGTTTCCCAACAATAATCAGAGTTTAATAAATCCAACAGAAATTTCACAACCAAATCCAAAAACAAAACAATAATAAACCCACTACCAACGATGGTATTTTGGGTCAACCAACAAAAAGGTTCAGAGTCCAAAGTAAACAAAAAGACACTCCGTTAACCACAATCCTCCGTGCATGAAAACTGTGCTCTTTTCCTCCGGGGATCGTGGTGTGTGTGCTGTGCGTTGTTGTGCTGTGTGGTGAGGGGCGTGCTCTGGGGTTTCAGCTGGCTCTCCGGCTACAGCCTCCCGTCCTCCGGCTCCTCTACTAAAAACACAAACAAACACGTAACACAGAATAATAAACACGAGCTCCGGCCGGCTGTTTCACTTTCTCAGCGCAAGGGGAGGTTTTGACGTAGCTGCTTCCCCTTTGTACCCAGCATACTCCTCCCTGCAGTCAACGCGTCACCATGGTTTCTCCAATAGAGGGCTGCCCCACAGCTGACTGCAATGGAATCGTCCTGAGTACTTGCACCTACGCCCCTCCTAATATGGTCACCTTCCGGTTTCCACCTACCACCGAGATGGCAGATCTAGGAGGCAGCTTACCTTCCCCCTTACACAGCGCCCTTTCTAATCGGGAGGGAGATTTGCAACATCGATCCTTTCTCTCTCTATCACAAGCATGTATTGGTTTTGTATATTTTAATGCCACTATCATTTAATGTGCATTCTTTTTAAAGCAATAGAAAGTGATAATAGTGTAACGATTGGCTGTCTGGGGTGCCTGGCTTCGTTGCCACATATTCAGAATTTGCGATTGTTGTTTTATCAGTTTAGTCTTAATAATTATAACTATTACTGTAGTTATGAAATAAAATAAAAAACATAGACGCCATATCAGTAAAAAGAATAGTGGATTATTTATTTATTTTTTTTGGCTTCTGTTCAGCTACGACAGCGTTTTTGAAAAAAAAAAATGTGATTACAGAACATTTGGGTACAGCCCGAGATGACGGTAATTTTTTTCAAATTCTTTGTGTGTATCAGTATTGCCTGCATGTCCACGAGGTTATAAGTAAACAAACAGCATTACGGCTGAGAAGCTGGTAACCTCGAATTATACTAAAATGGCCGCTTTTTGGGGGGATTCTCCATGAATAACTATGCGATCTTTACAGTTACAATGCTATTTTATAGAGCAAGCGATTGTGAAGCGTTCTGTCTATACATTTGATTACCAAAAATAAATCTTTCAATGTAAGAAACAGCCCCAAAGTCCGTCACCCCCTTCTCACATGCATCTTTTAAATGGATTACACACGCGGTTTCGTTTCAACAGATTCAGGATTTGTGACTGTGTTTGACCACAGTTCAGTCGTAAAAATAATTATATAATGATTTTTAAGCAAACTATATTCACGTGACTTTCATCGTTTCGATTGTGTTGGTTTATAAAGCATAGTGCAGTTTTTTTTTTCTGCGTGGATGCAGTTGCAACAGCTCTTAAAAAAATAAAGGCTTGGCAGGAGCACGTTTCGGAGAACGCGTGTTCCAGCCGCCGTTTCCAGTCGGCGGGGGTTGTGAGTGGTGAGCCGAGGATACAGATAATAATTGGGCATGCTAAACTGAGGAGAAACCGGGGTAAAAAAATTGGCGACGACTACATTTAAAAAAAAAAAAAAAAAGGAAGCTGACACCCTGGGATCCTTCAAGAAGCTGCTTGATGAGATTCTGGGATCAATAAGCTACTAACAACCAAACGAGCAAGATGGGCTGAATGGCCTCCTCTCGTTTGTAAACTTTCTTATGTTCTTCTGATGTTATTAAATGCAGAAGCAGTTAATACATTCAGGACGGGGTCAAATTTGTGCCACAGCAGAGTGCTACTGTACACTCCGCCAATTTAGTGCTGCATCGGTCGATCTTGATAGATGAAGGTTCTTTTTTTTTAAATTTGGAATGCTCAATTATTCAACCTGGTTCACCACTGCAACCACACCCCCCCCCCCCGCACTAAACTCAGGAGAGACAAAGACGAGCACTCCCGTCCTCAGTGCAAGCCCACCGTGAAGCCATTACAGAACTGCAGTGTTGGAGGACCACGCAGGTCTGAATTGCAGGCTCTGCCAGCCACAGGGGTTGCTGGTGCGTGGTGAACCAAGGATTCCCCTGCCGACTTAACCCTCCCTGCCCGGGCAGCGCTTGCTCAATGGTGCGCCGCCCCTGAGAACTCCGGCCACAGTCAGCAGTGGCACAGCCTGTACTCGAACTGACACGCTTCAAGCTATAGCGCGCATCCTCCACTCCGGACAGAGTGCCTTTACTGGATGCATCACTCAGGAGCCCTAAAGGTTCATTTAACAATAAAAACCAGGAACCTAAAAAAAACGTAAATCAATAAAAGATGAACATGATCAAGCTCTTCAGCAACGTCACCCACTGTACAGCATTAATGCAAAATGGCTACAGGAAAGCAAAAGCGAGTTACAAGTGAAAAAAAGTTGTAAATACTTTCACTTCTGCTGTATATGATGAGAAGTTACTAAAATGAATACATGAAGAAATATGCGTTTGGTGAAATTTGTCACATGTTTTATGTCTAGCATATTCAACGTTTAACCATTTCTTAGAGTTTATAAATTTCCCATCCTTATGTGGATTGCAATATGTTAGAACATTTCACTAATGCAGTCATTATAGCGAATAATACAAATATAATAAATACAATGCAACAAATAAGTGAATTTTACAAACCATAGATAGTTCTGCTCCTGTAAAATCACGCTTGTTCAGTACATAATGGCTGCTGACTTTGTGTTTGAGAATCAGGGACAGTTCTGCTCCTGTCACATTGCCCCTTGTTCAGTACATAATGAATGGGTTTGTGTTTGAGAATCAGGGACAGTTCGTTTCACTGTTGCCTTCAGGATGAAATTGTTAGGTGACTATTTTATTTATTATTTATTTATTTATTTATTTATTTATTTTATTTTTTAATTAGCAGTGGGAGAAAACCGCTTCAGCAAGTACAGTAGAATCTGCCAGAACTGACGGACGCTGTATCTACCAGGTTTAGATACTAATGAGAGCATAACAAATACAAAAGAAAAACGAGGGAAACGCAGATCATTTCAAGAAAGCTGGGAGACTTTGTATTAATGGATTTTAGATTTTTAAACGCTGCAATAACAGTTCTGTTGTGAAGCATCCACACTGTAATTTGACAGAACAGGTGATTTATTTGTACTGTGCGGGACCTTATTTTCCCTCATTGGTGCTTGAGCCCCGGAGCGCTAACGGATCACCGCCTGTGCACCTGTTATCAGTGATTAAAGCCTGATTTTCAAACAAACTGATTATCGCTCACCAGTACTGTATTGGTATAAGAAAAGTGTGTTTTAAAAAGTGATTTCAGCTTCCAATCACTTAAAATATGCTGACGATAATGTAAACAACACCAAGCTACAGACAGTGAGTCCCAAGCTTTAAACATGTTACTGTTTATAGTTAAGAACTCAACTTTATTATGAATATATTGTGTTCTTATGTTTTAAGCAACATTCTGCGATAATGTTCATGATGGTAATTGTTTGTTTATTAGTTTTAAAATGTTTAGTAAAACGTGGCCTATTGTTTGACCTCGTTAGTACAACCGGCCCTTTGCTAATGACATCTTCAGTCCGGTCTTAACCCAGTATAAATCAACATGTTAATGTAAAATTACTTTACACTTACTTCAGAAGATGCAGCGTGTTTCAGTAAATTCAAATGATAAACTTAGCATCCCGCGCAGAGGGAGAACACAAACGTAAAACGTCATTCAGTGGGGTTGACATTGCAGGGGAGATGAAGGGAGGTTTCAGTTCCGAGTGACTGTTTTCTAATCATTATTTGTGAATGCTTATTCACCATTGCTACACCCTGTTAGAAAATTGCCTGCATTTTTAATGCAAGACTGAACATTATTATTATTTGTTTATTTAATAATTTATCCAAGGCGACTTACAGAGACTAGGGTGTGTGAACTATGCATCAGCTGCAGAGTCACTTACAATTATGTCTCACCCGAAAGACGGAGCACAAGGAGGTTAAGTGACTTGCTCAGGGTCGCACAATGAGTCAGTGGCTGAGATGGGATTTGAACCGGGGACCTCCTGGTTACAAGCCCTTTTCTTTAACCACTGGACCACACAGCCTCCTATACGAACATGAGAGTATATGTGTACATTTGTTTTAAGTACTCACCCAGAGGACTACTGAGACACAGACATCAACTAGTCCTCATCAGATTTAATTCGCCTCGGGCGAGCGGGAGTTTCTAACCCTGTACTGAGCTAGACAGAGACACACTGACACACACCAAGACACACTGAGATATATATTGAGATACTGATACACACTGAGACACACTGACATACACTGAAATACATATTGAGATAGACACTGACATACATATTGAGTTAGACACCGAGATACTGATACACACTGAGATACACTGAAATACATATTGAGATACAATGAGATACATATTGAGATACACACACTGAGACAGTGATGTACACTGAAATACAGTGAGACACACCGAGGCACTCCTCTCTCTCCTCCTCCTCTCCTCTCCACTCCTCTCTCCTCTCCCATCTCTCCTCTCTCAGATGTGTCTGTCACAGCAGTTGAAGGAGAGCAGGCGGTTCTTGATTGCTACCTGCCCTGGCACAGTCTGGCAATAGGGATTAAGGACTATGAGTTTCCGAAGGCTCCTAATCTGGTAAGTCAAGCAGTTAGTGTCAGTTTTATGTTAGGGTTAGTTTTAGGGTTTGGGTTAGTCAGTCAGTCAGTCTGAAATCAGCACAGGAGCTATTAAATGAGTGACTTCAGTCTTCTCTCTCTCTCCAGTTCTCTAGCAACGATATGGATTTCCGTACGCTTGCTGTCTCTAAGCTGCCTCAGCTGGTTCTCAATCAGATTTCTCTGGCTGATCAGCGAGCGTATCGCTGTGCGCTCGTCTCTGTGAGCGGAGTCGTCCTCACCACCATCTACTTCCGGCTCATAGGTCAGTGTGTGTGTGCATGTACAGTGCCTATAGAAAGTCTACACCCCTTTCAAAATTTTCACCTTTTCTTGCCTTTAAAATGCATTAAAATAATTTATTTTTTCATTTATCTACACATCCTACCCCACAACTATAGAAAAAATATTCTAGAAATTTGTAGAAAATTAATTAAAAATAAAAACTGAAATAGCTTGGTTGGATAAGTGTCCACCCCTTGTAATAGCAATCCTAAATTAGCTCAGGTGTAACCAATCGCCTTCAAAATCACACACGAAGTTAAGTGGCCTCCACCTGTGTTAAATTGTAGTGATTCACCTGATTTCAGGATAAATTCAGCAGTTCCTGTAGGTTCCCTCTGTTGGGTAGTGCATTTCAAAGCAAAGACTCAACCATGAGCACCAAGGCGCTTTCAAAAGAACTCCGGGACAAAGATCAGGGGATGGGTATAAAAAAATATCAAAGGCCTTGAATATCCCTTGAGCACGGTCAAGATGATTATTAAGAAGTGGAAGGTGTATGGCACCACCAAGACCCTGCCTAGATCAGGCCATCCCTCCAAACTGGATGACCGAGCAAGAAGGAGACTGATCAGAGAGGCTACCAAGAGGCCAATGGCAACTTTGCAAGAGCTACAGGCTTTTATGGCCAAGACTGGTCAAAGTGTGCATGTGACAACAATATCCCAAGCACTCCACAAATCTGGCCTGCAAGAAGAAGCCATTGCTCAAGAAAGCCCACCTTGAATCCTGTTTTGAAGTATGCAAAAAACACTCAGGAGATTACAATTTAGTCGGACGAAACTAAAATGGAACTTTTGGCCTAAATGCAAAGCGTTATGTTTGGCGCAAACCCAACACGGCGCATCACCCAAAGAACACCATCCCTACTGTGAAGCATGGTGGTGGCAGCATCATGTTATGGGGATGTTTCTCATCGGCAGGGACTGGGGCACGTGTCAGGATAGACGGGAAAATGAATGGAGCAAATTACAGAGAAGTCCTTGAGGAAAACCTGCTGCCCTCTGCAAGAAAGCTGAAACTGGGACGGAAGTTCACCTTTCAGCATGACAACGACCCAAAGCACACAGCTAAAGCTACACTGGAGTGGCTAAGGAACAAAAAGGTAAATGTCCTTGAGTGGCCCAGTCAGAGCCCCGACCTAAATCCAATCGAAAATTTGTGGCATGACTTGAAGATTGCTGTCCATCAAAACTCCCCAAGGAACTTGACAGAGCTTGAACAGTTTTGTAAAGAAGAATGGTCAAATATTGCTAAATCTAGGTGTGCAAAGTTGGTAGAGACCTATCCCAACAGACTCACAGCTGTAATTGCTGACAAAGGTGCTTCCACCAAGTATTAACTCAGGTGGGTGGAGACTTATCCAATTATGATCTTTTCAGTTTTGTATTTTTAATATATAATTTTTTTCTCAATAAAAACTTTTTCCTTAAGTGTGGAGTATGGTGTGTAGATAAGTGGAACAAAAATCCTCATTTAAATGCATGAAACTCTGAGGCACTGACTCAACAAAATGTGAAAAAAGTTCAAGGGGTGTAGACTTTCTATTGGCACTGTATGTCACAGTGGGTGCGTGTGTGCATTCGTCTCAGTATGTGTTAGTGTGTGTGTCTGAGACACCGTCCAGGAAAAAAAAATCACTCGTTATATCCACAACTCCATTGGACTGCAGGAATATGTATTGGAATTTTATTACAACTCTATTGGTTAGTGGTCGTGTGTATTGAATTATGTACAACTCTATTGGTTAGCGGTCGTGTGTATTGAATTATGTACAACTCTATTGGTTAGCGGTCGTGTGTATTGGTATCCATGACAACTGTAGTGACGTACTGGGGCATGCACTGGTTTGTTGCCACGTGTATTGGGTTGAGTGAAAATGTAGTGGGGTCAGTGAAAACGTATTGGAAATAAGCAGGTAGGATTTAGACAGCCTCAGGTCCTTCAGTTATCGACACAATTATCGTGAAAATATTACATATATACACATATACAGTGCTTGAAAAAGTCTTCACACCCTTGAACATTTTTCACATTCTGCTACCTAAAAAATACAATTCAAAATGCATTAAAGTAGGAGTTTGTTTCACTGATCTACACAACATCATGTGTATATATGTAATATTTTCACGATAATTGTGTCGATAACTGAAGGACCTGAGGCTGTCTAAATCCTACCTGCTTATTTCCAATACGTTTTCACTGACCCCACTACATTTTCACTCAACCCAATACACATGGCAACAAACCAGTGCATGCCCCAGTACGTCACTACAGTTGTCATGGATACCAATACACACGACCGCTAACCAATAGAGTTGTACATAAATCAATAGACACTGCCGCTAACCAATACAGCTGTAATACAATTCCAATACATATGCAAGAAAACCAATATAGTTGTAATATAATTCCAATACATATGCCAATATTCCAATGTAGTTTTGGATACAACGAGTAATTTGTTTCCTGAACGGCGCCTCATATGTGTCTGATGGACGGTCTGTGTATGTAACAGGGCGAGGTGCCCTGTACATTGTTTTGTTTGTTTTCTTTTAGATCGGGTCTCCCCTCCGCCCTGTGCAGTGTATTTTGTATTTGTTTTGTTTATTATGATTTAGTATTTAAATGTATGACGGCGCCGCGAGTTTGTTATTGTTTTGTTTACTTTTTAAAACGTGTTCTGGCAGAGGCGAGATTGGTGCTCGTCCTCTGCCAGGTATAATTAAACTCGTGCAGAAGGTGGCCATCTCCCGAATTAATTAAGTGATTAATTCTGTTGCTAATCGGGAGATGGTCACCTGAATATAAAAAGCCTGCAGCTCTCCATGTTCGGGGTGGTTGTTGTAGGAGCGGAGAGAGCGAGAGTGGAGAGAACTGAGAGAACTGAGAGAAAAGTAAACGGTAAAACGGATAGGAACAGTGAAGGCGATAGCCCAGCCTGACCTATTCCGTGTGTATATTTTGTGTTCATGATTTGTTTATGTTTACACCTTTTATTTCGCTCGGTGAGCAAGGTGTCCTTGTTTAAATATTTTATTTATTTTTTGTTATTAATAAAAACGGCAGCCAGCCGATTCTTTACTTTACCTGCAGTACTCTCTGGTGTCAGTTTTCCTTCCGGCTTCTGCCTGACGTCAGACCAATCTCGCCTCTGCCAGAACACGTTTTAAAAAGTAAACAAAACAATAACAAACTCGCGGCGCTCGCCGTCATACATTTAAATACTAAATCATAATAAACAAAACAAATACAAAATACACTGCACAGGGCGGAGGTGGAGACCCGATCTAAAAGAAAAAAACAAAACAATGTACAGGGCACCTCGCCCTGTTACAGTGTATTATTGCTGTTCTGCTCAGTTTAGTTTCAATAACACTGATGAAGGCACTAGAGCCCAAATGCATGTCTGCTTGACTTAGTTTCTTCTAGTTTCTCCTCCCACCAGCCCGAAGGCACAGAGTAATCAGACAGTCTCCTCCCTCCCCCCTCAAAACGCTTCTCTCTCTCCCCTCCCCGTCGCTCAACCTGAGAAAAGCCAAGAACTTCGTGATTGGGGCCACAACTCTGTCACTGCTGAGCTGCGTGGTGACACTGACCTGCTTCATGTGAGGAGCGCTCTACACTGTCCTCTACACTCTCCTCTGAACTCCTCTACACTATCCTTTAAATTCCTTTATACAATCCTCTACACACTCCTCTAAACTAATCTATACTCTCCTTCACTCTGCTGTCTCCTCTACACTGTTCTCTGCTCTCCACTACTGTACACGGTCCTCTATACTCTCCTCTATACTCTCCTCTCCACTCAACACTCTTCTCTCCACTCTCCTCTACACTCTCCACTCTCCTCTACACTCTCCTCTCCACTCTCCTCTACACTCAATGCGCTCCTCACTCTCCTCTACACTCTCCTCTGTGCTCTCCTCTACACTCTCCACTCTTATCTATACTCTGTACTCTCCTCTACATTCTCCTTTCCACTCTTCTCTAAAACTTTCCTCTCCACTCTCCACTCTACACTCTATACTCTCCTCCACTCTCCTCTATACTCTCCTCTACAATCTACACTCTCCTCTATACTCTCATCTACACTCTATACTCTCCTCTACACTCCCTCTACACTGTCCTCTACACGCTACACTGTCCTCTACACGCTACACTGTCCTCTATACTCTTCTCTATACTCTCCTCTACACTCTTCTCTACACTCTATAGTATCCTATATACTCTCATCTACACTCTCCTCTACACTCTATACTCTCCTCTACAATCTACACTCTCCTCTACACTCTATGCTCTCCTCACTCTCCTACATACTCTATACTCTCCTACACTCTCTACTGTCCTCTACACTCTATACTCTCCTCTACACTCTCCTATACACTCTACACTCTGCTCTACACTGTATACTGTCCTCTACACACTCCTCCACACTCTACACTGTCCTCTATACTCTCCTCTACACTCTCCTCTACAATCAATACTCACCTCTACACTCTCCACTCTTATCTACACTCTACACTCTCCTCTACAATTTATACTCTCCTCTGCACTCTCCTCTACACTCTATACTCTCCTCTACACTCTACTCTACACATTATACTCCCCTCTACACTCCTCTCCATTCTCCTCTACACTCTCCTCGTCACACTGTACTCTCCTCTACACTCCCCTCTATAATCTCCTCTATACTCTCATCTCCTCCTCCTCCTCTTTCTCTCAGAGTGTGTCTGAACAAACAGAGGGATGTCTGGAGAGAGGAGAGGGAGGAGAATATGAAAGACATGATGGAACAGGTGGAGTAGAGAAGGAAGAGCGATTCCAAAATAACCTCTGCTGGTCATTTTATTTCATCTACAGAAATAAATGTATCTATTAATAAACAGATATGAACAATATGGCTAGATAACCTTTGGTAGCCCTTGATAACCCTTGGTAACCTTTTTTATTTATTTTTTTATTTTTTTTATTAATAGTCGCCAATTGTTTTTTCATTTTCTCCCCAGTTTGGAATAGCCAATTCTTTTTAGGTTCAGCTCAAAATAATCGAATGTTAGGCTATATTGCAAACTGCATGGAATACAAGTCTAGAGAGGTTACGCTAAGATTATACAATGCCCTAGTTCGACCCCACCTAGAATACTCTGTGCAGTTTTGGTCATCTCACTACAAGAAAGACAGCATTGCACTGGAGAAGGCAGAGACAGGCAACTGAGCTAATCCCAGGACTTAATGACATGAGTTTGAGGACATTAGTTTGTTTTAAGTAATTTAAACAATTCATTGATTTGACTAATTTAAATATCTTACATTTTCGCACATTAATTAACATGAATGAATACTATATGACCATTATCATATTAAATCGACTAAATAAAGACAATCAATTAAGAACATAAGAAAGTTTACAGACGAGAGGAGGCATTTCGGCCCATCTTGCTCGTTTGGTTGTTAGTAGCTTATTGATCCCAGAATCTCATCAAGCAGCTTCTTGAAGGATCCCAGGGTGTCAGCTTCAACAACATTACTGGAGAGTTGGTTCCAGACCCTCACAATTCTCTGTGTAAAAAAGTGCCTCCTATTTTCTGTTCTGTATGCCCCTTTACCTAATCTCCATTTGTGATCCCTGGTCCTTGTTTCTTTTTTCAAGTCGAAAAAGTCCCTTCGGTCGACATTGTCAATGCCTTTTAGAATTTTGAAAGCTTGAATCAGATCGTCGCATAGTCTTCTTTGTTCAAGACTGAACAGATTCAGTTCTTTTAGCCTGTATGTATAACATGCCTTTTAAACCCAAAAAATTCTGGTTGCTCTTCTTTGCACTCATTCTAGAACAGCAATATCCTTTTTGTAACGAGGTGACCAGAACTGAACACAATATTCTAGGTGAGGTCTCACTAATGCATTGTAAAGTTTTAACATTACTTCCCTTGATTTAAATTCAACACTCCTCACAATATATCCGAGCATCTTGTTGGCCTTTTTTATACCTTCCCCACATTGCCTAGATGAAGACATTTCTGAGTCAACATAAACTCCTAGATCTTTTTCATAGATTCCTTCTTCAATTTCAGTATCTCCCATATGGTATTTATAATGCACACTTTTATTGCCTCTGTGCAGTACCTTAAATTCTCTATTAAATGTCATTTGCCATGTGTCTGCCCAGTTCTGAATGCTGTCTAGATCAGCGGTTTTCAAACTGGGGTATGCGTACCCTGGGGTACTCGGCGCTCCTCAGGGGCACGCGAGAAAAATCCTGGAATCATTGCACTTATGCTCTTCAGTGTCAACACAATTGTACAGACCATTGTAAAGTAATAACTGCTGAAGTTATAATGGAACACGTATAGGAAGTAATATGTGCTCTATGAAAAATGTCATCGCCCGTGACCTCTGACCTCTCCGAAAGGTCACACGTGATGCATGACATCATCAATATACGCAAACGGCTATAAAACTGCCTATAACTTCTGATCGGCTGCACCAAAATGCACGAAATGACACGGATGAAGAGGACTGTGGGATGTTGTGCCGTGGTCAATATGGCGGCCTTTGGTCACATGGTGTGGCAGCCATCTTGGATTTAATGAAAATTGAGCAATTTTCAAAAGTCTTCTACTCATGAATGGTAAATACCACAGCTGTGAAAAATGTTGTATTGTTATTGCTGTGTTTATTAGGCTTCCAAGCCCTAGGCTGGGGAAGCCTATTGTCTTTGTTTGGATTATTAGTATTATTATTTTTTTTTTCTGCCAAAACATGCTCAAAAACTCACAAAATTCGGTGCACTGGTAGATGCCTATGGATGGTAGTCGGTGATATTCAGCAAATTTGCGCAAGTCACATGGTTCGGCAGCCATATTGGATTTTGCGGAATTTGTTAAAACGCCTATGTTTCGGAAACCACTTACTGCAGAGTTCTGAAAATTGATATACATGTTGAGGGATAGTCCATGATTAACTGTTATTAATATGAAGCTGATTGGTTCTGTCGTTTGGCAACCACATTGATTAATGACATAAAATTACCATAAAAATATAAAATCATCAAAATTCAAACATCTTCTCTGAAACCGCTTATCCGATTGAAACAAAAATTGGAATAAAACATCTCAGTATGGTCATCTGTTACGCTCAACATACTGCCTATAACTTCTTATCGGCTGCACCAAAAAGCACGAAATTTGGCACGGATGTAGAGGGCTATGGGATGTTGTGTCGTGGTCAATATGGCGGCCTTTGGTCACATGATGTGGCAGCCATGTTGGATATAATGAAAATTTTGGGAAATTTTCAAATGTCTTCTTCTCGTGAATGCTAAATAGTACAGTTCTGATAAATTTTGTACATAGTACGCTCATGTCCACGATTGATTCTACTTAAGGAAAAATGGATCGGTCACATGGTGTGGAAGCTATGTTGGATTTTATGTAAAACGCTTAAACGACACCTCCTCATGAACCCTTTGGCCAATTCATGTGAATCTTGGGTATACGTTATCTTTGTAGTGTCCTCTAAAAAAGTTATTCAGGAAAAGTTCCTACATGAACAAACATGGCTGCCATGAGCCAATCAATATGGGTGACATGCCCAAATAATACCCTGAAATGACACATTCCCGCCACTGGGGACAGCTTATCATAGAAATTGAGCAAAAAAAATCTTGAAAGCAGGCATTTTTTTGGTGGTGTCTATCAAGAACCGTTTCACTAACTCATGTAACTTAAAACACAGTAATTACACTGGAAAGGCTAATATTATATTACACATACACACATACAAAGACACATACGGTAAACTAAGAAACATTTTTGAAGAACTGTTGCAACTGCATCCACGCTGAAAAAATGCACCACCCACACCCACCCACACACACACACACACACACACACACACACACACACACACACACACACACACACACACACACACACACACACACACCCACACACACACACACACACACACACACACACACACACACACACACACACACACACACACACACACACACCCACACACACACACACACCCACACACACACACACACACACACACACACACACACACACACACACACACACACACACACACACACACACACACACACACCCACACACACACACACACCCACACACACACACACACACACCCACCCACACACACACCCACCCACACACACACACACACACACACACACACACACACACACACACACACACACCCACACACACACACACACACACACACACACACACACACACACACACCCACACCCACACACCACACCCACACACACACCCACACCCACACACACACACACACACACACACACACACACCCACACCCACACACAGAGAATTAGAAAAATGACTGTGATCACTGTGATCTCATGCAGGCATACACAGAATTGTAGACATACTGATACACACACTAATTATTTGCAACAAAAAAAAATACCGTCATCTCGGGCTTTTTTGTTTTTAAACGAAGTTGTAACTGAATAGAAGCCAACAAAAAAAAACTGCACTATTCTTTTAAATCAGAACACAATCGAAACAATTACATGTTTAAAACATGAGCTTTACAAGTCACACGAATACAGTTTGCTTAAAATCGTCATAATTATTTTTCGACTGAACTGTGGTCAAACAGTCACAAATCCTGCAACCGCCACAGTAACTCATTTAAAAAGAGGCATGGGGGTGACTTTGCAAGCGTATCTTTCATTAACTATTCATTTTAGATAAAGAATAGTATAGACAGAACTATTCAGATTCGCTTGCTCTATAAAATACCATTGTAACTGTGAAGATCGCATAGTTATTCACGGATAATCAACCAAAAAAGCTGACATTTTAGTATATTTGTAGCTGAGCATCTGATCCGTGATCTTGGGCTGTACATGGATGTTATGTAATCATTTTTTTTTTTTTAAACGCTGTTGTAAGTGAACAGAAGCCAAATAAAATAAAATAAAACTGCACTATTATTTTTAAACCACAACACAATCGAAACAATTACATGTTTAATACATGAGCTATAGCCGGACTAAATATTTTGACTTTTTTTTTCAATTGCACGCTTTTGTATGATTTTTACAGTCTTTCAGAAAAACGTGCATTTTCAAAACTCAACATACAAGCATTGTCAGCGTATGTAGAGAGACAGAAAGTGTTATCTTTAAGGGTTCCCACGGAGCCTTACAATCTTATATATGTTTTTCCATTTTAAAGGCCTTGGAAGGTCTTAAATATGACAGATTTGCAGCTCAAGAGCATTTCTCTCTCCCTTCTCTTTGTTTTATATGCATGGTGACTGACTTGTGAATACTTTCTCGCTAAAGCACTTAACTGTAGTAATTTCTTAAAAGCCACGACTAATTTGGTGTTATATACTGCCCCTGGTAAACGTTACATAAAAGCAGTTTAGTAATACTACTTTTATATTGCAGTGTATGTCAGTGGTACAATGCAGTAGACTTATGAAGCTTTGTATAATAGTAGAGGTCTATGAGAAGTTGATGTTTTGGCCACATTTTGCACGTTTCATAACATGAACACTGGTGCACATAAACACTTCAAATTACACAGGGTTGTAAAACTCTACGTGAAGTAATGCCCACAGTTGAATGAAGATGATTGATCGTATTGATTTCACGATAACTGCTTGGAAGCCGTAAAGTTGCTCGCAACTCTAGTTATTATTATTAGGCTTCCAAGCCAAAGGCTGGGGAAGCCTATTGTTATTGCTGTGTTTATTATTATTATTATTATTATTATTATTATTATTATTATTATTATTATTATTATTATTATTCCCAAACATCATCGCAGAGTTATGAAAACATATACGTAAGTAGATGCCTATGGCTGGACAACCAGACTGGTGTCCCCGAATGAAAAAGTCACATGGTTCGACCGCCATATTGGATTTCGTTTCACGACGGCTCTATTTTCATACATTCGTGCATAAATCCAAGGTGCAATACTCTACAGTCATGAAACTTTATATGACCTTAGAGACTCACGTGAAGTACTGGTGATGTGAAAATGACACATTTTGGTCACATGGTTTGGCGGCCATATTGATAATTGTAAAGAAACTTTTGCAACCCATAACAAGAACACCATTGCACTATATGCTCTTCAATGTCAACACAATTGTACAGACCATTGGAAAGTAATAACTGCTGAAGTTTGAAACCGATTGCTCACACGGCACGGCGGCCATATTGGAATTTACGTTGAAATTTTAACTTCTAGGGTGTGCCGACAGGGTCATAGTTATAATGGAACACATATGGGAATTCATATATGTTCTATGAAAAAATGTCATCGCCTGTGACCTCTGACCTCTCCTAAAGGTCAAACGTGATGCATATAACTTCTTATCGGCTGCACCAAAACGCACGAAATTTGACACAGATGTAGAGGACTATGGGATTTTGTGCCATGGTCAATATGGCGGCTTTTGGTCACATGGTGTGGCAGCCATCTTGGATTTAAAGAAAATTTCGGGCAATTTTCAAAAATCTTCTCATATTTGTGCCAAAATTGACACAGTTAGCACAGTTGTGATGATAACGTTTCACCTATAATAACCAATGCGCTTAAATTTCACGATAACTGCTTGGATGGAAGCCTTTATAGTTGCTAAATTTTAAAATTTCAGAATAACATACCCTTGTGTATGGGCTGCATTGTTTACTAATCAGGGTGTAGTTTTACTGAAATCTGTGATAAAAAGCAAGCACGTCAATCACATTGGTAGGTAAGCATTTTAAAAATATATATATTTTCAGTTAACATCAATAAATACTTAAGCCTAATAAATAGAAAATATTCATAGGTATCTTATGCCCCTATCTCAGATGGGGTAGACTAGATTTGCCCCTATCTCAGATGGGGGTAGACTAGATTTGCCCCTATCTCAGATGGGGGTACGCTGTAGACCAGATTTTTGGAAAGGGTACGGGGCCTAAAAGTTTGAAAACCACTGGTGTAGATCATTTTGAATGACTTTTGCTGCGGCAACGGTGTTTGCCACTCCTCCTTTTTTCTGTAACACCGATCACATCGTAGTTACTTGTTAGTGCAGTAGCTTCAAGTTCTAACATTTAGTTTCTGAGACTTCAAGCATTTATATAAATACATTTAATGGCTGTCTTACCTGAGTTGTTGTCCTTGTTTTGATGTGGTCTCCCTTCTGTTTTTTGTTTTGATGTGGTCTCCTTCTGTTTTTGTTTTGATGTGGTCTCCCTTCTGTTTTTTCTGTTTTCCCCACTTCCGTGCTAATTTTAAATGCTTCTGGACCTCCTCAAGGATCCTTTCTCCGAGTAGATTGGTTCCCCTTTTATTTAAGTGCAGTCTGTCCCGCCTATATAGATAGTCCTTGTTGTAGAAGGTGCCGGTTGCATCCCAGAAAATACCACAGTTTTGGTATTTTCTTTTAATTTCCTTCCTAGCTCTCTGAATTTGTTTTGCAGGGATTTTGACCTATTTCTTCCAATGTTGTACAGATGTGGACGAGTACTACAGGGCCGTCTCTTGTTCGCTTTAGGAGCCTGTCCACGTTCTCAGTGATGTGCGTGACGGAGGCTCCTGGAAGGCAGCACACTGTTGTAGTAATGAGGACCAGACTGCGCACTGAACTTGCTGTGTTTCTCAATATGGAGTAGTGGTTAGGGCTCTGGACTCTTGACCGGAGGGTCATGGGTTCAGTCCCAGATGGGGACACTGCTGCTGTACCCTTGAGCAAGGTACTTTACCTAGATTGCTCCAGTAAAATCCCAACTGTATAAATGTGTAATTGTATGTAAAAATAATGTGATATCTTGTAACAATTGTAA
>JAGXEW010000064.1:220427-265427 GCA_030684275.1 Acipenser oxyrinchus oxyrinchus
AAGTATTAACTCAGGGGGTGGAGACTTATCCAATTATGATGTTTCAGTTTTGTATTTGTTATTAGCTGCATTTTTGCTTTCATTGTTCAAAAAACAAACAAAAAATATATGAATATATTCTATATTAAATATGGGTATGGGTATGTAGTACACAGCAGCATAAAGGGTTAATGAAAAACACAGTTTAGGTCATTTATTTGTGTTTTATTCATCGTATGTTAACATTTTATAGCAATTACAGGCTTGAAAACATCATTATTATTATTTTCAAAATCTGTTACCTGGGAAGGTTTCATTTTTACATCTGGAGTTGAAGTGGTTAAAATAAACAAATCACCTGGCCCGGATGAGATCCTCCCAATAGTACTGAAAGAAATGAAAGAAGTTATTTACAAACCGCTAACCAAGATAATGCAACAATCTCTTAACACAGGGGTTGTACCAACAGACTGGAGAATTGTAAACGTAATACCGATCCACAAAAAGGGAGACAAAACCGAACCAGGTAACTACAGACCAATAAGCCTGACTTCTATTATATGTAGACTTATGGGAACTATAGTAAGATAAAAAAAATGGAAAATTACCTTTATGGTAACAGTATCCTGGGAGACAGCTTGGTTTTAGGAAAAGGAGATCGTGTCTAACTAACCTACTTGATTTTTTTTGAGGATGCAACATCGACAATGGATAATTGCAAAGCATACGACGACATGGTTTATTTAGATTTCCAGAAAGCTTTTGACAAAGTCCTGCATAAACAATGAATTCTCAAACTGAACGCAGTACGGATTCAGGGAAATGCATGCACATGGATTAGGGAGTGGTAGAAAACAGAAAGTACTGATTAGAGAAGAAACCTCAAAATGGAGCGAGGTACTTTTTTTACACAAAGAATTGTGTAAAATCCAGCCACCACTCCCAAGCAGACAGGGCTTCCCGCTCTCCATCCCCTGGTGGTTGCAACATCATTGAACACTTGGCCCTGGGTCACATTACAATACTTTGTATTGCTTGGAATTGTCTTTTGATACAATTTCATATCATGACCAATCAGGCGTGATCAACTGATTCATCGATCAATAGAAATGTCAAGATCAGACGGAATTTTTAGGACTTTGCGACCGTTGTTTTAAAGTGTTTCCAACCTTCTGAAGAACTTTCTAAAGTTTTTACTTTGAAAGATTTTCATTTGATGACTGGTGGACTTTGTGATATCATTTCCATGCTCTGACATCATGGTGATGTCACAATTCCTCCCTCTCCCTCCCTCCCTCTCTCTCTGTCAGTGTCTCTGTTGTGATACACGCAGCTACAGTGAGATAATGATAAATCGTACGTCCTCTCCTCTCTCCTCCCTCCCCCCTCTATTCCTCCACCTCTAGCTTCCTCTCTCGCACGCCTGTCTGCAGTGTGATCCCATGATCGGGCAGATGCACGCAGAATTCACTGACCAGCACACGGACCTGACTGAGCTGAGACTGATCTTCGAGGGAGCTAACAGAAATGTGCAGAGAGATCAGCAAAAATACAAGGGAATCATAGGTGAGAGGAGAGAGGGAGGGAGAGAAAGGAAGAGGAGAGAGAGGAACATAACAACATAAGAAAGTTTACAAGCGAGGAGGCCATTCAGCCCATCTTGCTCATTTGGTTGTTAGTAGCTTATTGATCCTAGAATCTCATCAAGCAGCTTCTTGAAGGATCCCAGGGTGTCAGCTTCAACAACATTACTGGGGAGTTGGTTCCAGACCCTCACAATTCTCTGTGTAAAAAAGTGCCTCCTATTTTCTGTTCTGAATGCCCCTTTATCTAATCTCCATTTGTGACCCCTGGTCCTTGTTTCTTTTTTCAGGTCAAAGAGGTCCACTGGCTCGACATTGTCTATACCTTTCAGGATTTTGAATGTTTGAATCAGATCGCTGCGTAGTCTTCTTTGTTCAAGACTGAATAGATTCAATTCTTTTAGCCTGTCTGCATACGACATGCCTTTTAAACCCGGGATAATTCTGGTTGCTCTTCTTTGCACTCTTTCTAGAGCAGCAATATCCTTTTTGTAACGAGGTGACCAGAACTGAACACAATATTCTAGGTGAGGTCTTAATAATGCATTTTTAACATTACTTCCCTTGATTTAAATTCAACACTCCTCACAATATATCCAAGCATCTTGTTGGCCTTTTTATAGCTTCCCCACATTGTCTAGAGGAAGGCATTTCTGAGTTAACATGAACTCCTAGGTCTTTTTCATAGTCCCCTTCTTCAATTTCAGTATCTCCCATATGATATTTTTATTGCCTGCATGCAATACTTAGTGCGCTAACCAATGCGCTTAAATTTCACGATAACTGCTTGGAAGCCTTTATACTTGCTAGCAACTGTAGTGTTTATTATTATTATTATTAGGCTTCCAAGCCAAAGGCTGGGGAAGCCTATTGTTATTGCTGTGTTTATTAGGTTTCCAAGCCGTAGGCTGGGGAAGCCTATTGTTATTGCTGTGTTTATTAGGTTTCCATGCCGTAGGGTGGGGAAGCCTATTGTTTTTGTTAGGATTATTATTATTTTTTTTTTTTATGCCAAAACATGCTCAAAAACTCATGAAATTCGGTACACTGGTAGATGCCTATGGATGATAGTCGGTGATATTCAGCAAATTTGCGCAAGTCACATGGTTCAGCCGCCATATTGGATTTTGCGGAATTTGTTAAAACGCCTATGTTTCAGAAACCGCTTACTGCAGAGTTCTGAAAATTGATATCATGTTGAGGGATAGTCCATGATTAACTGTTGTTAATATGAAGCTGATTGGTTCTGTGGTTTGGCAACCACATTGATTAATGACATAAAATTACCATAAAAATATAAAATCATCAAAATTCAAACATCGTCTTCTCTGAAACCGCTTATCCGATTGAAACAAAAATTGGAATAAAACATCTCAGTATGGTCATCTGTTACGCTCAACATACGCAACTGGCTATAAAACTGCCTATAACTTCTTATCGGCTGCACCAAAAAGCACGAAATTTGGCATGGATGTAGAGGGCTATGGGATGTTGTGTCGTGGTCAATGTGGCAGCCTTTGGTCGCATGGTGTGGCAGCCATGTTGGATATAATGAAAATTTTGTGAAATTTTCAAATGTCGTCTTCTCATGAATGCTAAATAGTACAGTTGTGAAAAATTTTGTACATAGTGCGCTCATGTCCACAATTGATTCTACTTAAGGAAAAATGGATCGGTCACATGGTGTGGAAGCTATGTTGGATTTTGCGTAAAACGCTTAAACGACATCTCCTCATGAACCCTTTGGCCAATTGATGTGAATCTTGGGTATACGTTATCTTTGTAGTATCCTCTAAAAAAAGTTATTCAGGAAAAGTTCCGACATGAACAAACATGGCTGCCATGAGCCAATCAATATGGGTGACATGCCCAAATAATACCCTGAAATGACACATTCCCGCCACTGGGGACAGCTTACCATAGAGATTGAGCAAAAAAAATGTTGAAAGCAGGCATTTTTTTGGTGGTGTCTATCAAGAACCGTTTCACTAACTCATGTAACTTAAAACACAGTAATTACACTGGAAAGGCTAATATTATATTACACATACACACATACAAAGACACATACGGTAAACTAAGAAACATTTTTTGAAGAACTGTTGCAACTGCATCCACGCGGAAAAAAATGCACCACACACACACACACACACACACACCCACCCACACCACACACACCCACACACACACACACACACACACCCACACACACACACACACACACACACACACACACACACACACACACACACACACACACACACACACACCCACACACACACACACACACCACACACACACACACACACACACACACACACACACACACACACACACACACACACACACACACACACACACACACACACACACACACACACACACACACACACACACACACACACACACACACACCCACACACACACACACACACACACACACACACACACACACACACACACACACACACACACACACCCACACACACACACACACACACACACACCACACACACACACACACACACACACACACACACACACACCCACACACCCACACACACACACACACACACACACACACACACACACACACACACACACACACACACACCCACACACACACACACACACACACACACACCCACACACACACACACACACACACACACACACACACACACACACACACACACACACACACACACACACACACACACACACAGAATGAGAAAAATGACTGTGATCTCTGTGATCTCATGCAGGCATACACAGAATTGTAGACATACTGATACACACACTAATTATTTGCAAAAAAAAATTACCGTCATCTCGGGCCTTTTTTTTTTTTTAAAACGAAGTTGTAACTGAATAGAAGCCAACAAAAAAAAAACTGCACTATTCTTTTTAAATCAGAACACAATCGAAACAATTACATGTTTAATACATGAGCTTTACAAGTCACACGAATACAGTTTGCTTAAAAATCGTCATATAATTATTTTTACGACTGAACTGTGGTCAAACAGTCACAAATCCTGCAACCGCCGCGCACGTAACTCATTTAAAAAGAAACGGGGGTGGGGGGCGACTTTGCAAGCGTATCTTTCATTAACTATTCATTTTAGATAAAGAATAGTATAGACATAACTATTCAGATTCACTTGCTCTATAAAATACCATTGTAACTGTGAAGATCGCATAGTTATTCACGGAGAATCACCCCGAAAAGCGGACATTTTAGTATATTTGTAGCTGAGCATCTGATCCGTGATCTCGGGCTGTACATGGATGTTATGTAATCATTTTTTTTTTTAAACGCTGTTGTAAGTGAACAGAAGCCAAATAAAATAAAATAAAACTGCACTATTATTTTTAAACCACAACACAATCGAAACAATTACATGTTTAATACATGAGCTATAGCCCGACTAAATATTTTGACTTTTTTTTTCAATTGCACGCTTTTGTATGATGTTTACAGTCTTTTAGAAAAACGTGCATTTTCAAAACTCAACATACAAGCATTGTCAGCGTATGTTTTTCCATTTTAAAGGCCTTGGAAGGTCTTAAATATGACAGATTTGCAGCTCAAGAGCATTTCTCTCTCCCTTCTCTTTGTTTTATATGCATGGTGACTGACTTGTGAATACTTTCTAGCTAAAGCATTTAACTGTAGTAATTTCTTAAAAGCCACGACTAATTTGGTGTTATATACTGCCCCTGGTAAACGTTACATAAAAGCAGTTTAGTAATACTACTTTTATATTGCAGTATATGTCAGTGGTACAATGCAGTAGACTTATGAAGCTTTGTATAATAGTAGAGGTCTATGAGAAGTTGATGTTTTGGCCACATTTTGCACGTTTCATAACATGAACACTGGTGCACATAAACACTTCAAATTACACAGGGTTGTAAAACTCTACGTGAAGTAATGCCCACAGTTGAATGAAGATGATTGATCCTATTGATTTCACGATAACTGCTTGGAAGCCGTAAAGTTGCTCGCAACTCTAGTTATTATTATTAGGCTTCCAAGCCAAAGGCTGGGGAAGCCTATTGTTATTGCTGTGTTCATTATTATTATTATTATTATTATTATTATTATTATTATTATTATTATTATTCCCAAACATCATCGCAGAGTTATGAAAACACATACGTAAGTAGATGCCTATGGCTGGACAACCAGACTGGCGTCCCTGAATGAAAAAGTCGCATGGTTCGACCGCCATATTGGATTTCGTGGAAATTTTGGGAATTTTTCAAAACTCTTGCCTTTAAAAACAACTTAAGGTGGAACTGTGACAATGGCAGCAGATAGTGCAGCAATGGCCTATAAAAAACATATGTTCAATCGAGGTTGAACAATTACTTTGCCCGCTACGCTGGATTGGAGCCAAATATTCAACAATCTTCTTGTCTTAAACCGCAAAGTCAATCGACATGCATGTTCATGACCAGGTCTTTTCTACCGTTTGTAAAATCCACGCTTTTTCGTTAGAAAACATGACCGCGGCGCGCAAATAACCGTTTCACGACAGCTCTATTTTCATACATTCGTGCATAAATCCAAGGTGCAATACACTACAGTCATGAAACTTTATATGACCATAGAGACTCACGTGAAGTACTGGTGATATGAAAATGACACATTTTGGTCACATGGTTTGGCGGCCATATTGATAATTGTAAAAAAACTTTTGCAACCCATAACAAGAACACCATTGCACTTATGCTCTTCAATGTCAACACAATTGTACAGACCGTTGGAAAGTAATAACTGCTGAAGTTTGAAACCGATTGCTCACACGGCGCAGCAGCCATATTGGAATTTACGTTGAAATTTTAACTTCTAGGGTGTGCCGACAGGGTCATAGTTATAATGGAACACATATAGGAATTCATATATGCTCTATGAAAAAATGTCATCGCCCGTGACCTCTGACCTCTCCTAAAGGTCAAACGTGATGCATATAACTTCTTATCGGCTGCACCAAAACGCACGAAATTTGACACAGATGTAGAGGACTACGGGATGTTGTGCCATGGTCAATATGGCGGCTTTTGGTCACATTCTGTGGCAGCCATCTTGGATTTAAAGAAAATTTCGGGCAATTTTCAAAAATCTTCTCATATTTGTGCCAAAATTGACACAGTTAGCACAGTTGTGATGATAACGTTTCACCTATAATAACCAATGCTCTTAAATTTCACGATAACTGCTTGGATGGAAGCCTTTATAGTTGCTAGCAACTCTAGTTCTGTTTGAATTTGATATTGCACAAGACACACACAGCATTTTAAATGTGCCGCTCAGTGTTAAACGATAACATTCCAGTTAAATAAAATTTTAAAAAATACATATTCAATGTGTTATTCAATATTCACACAGTTCCGCATGCTACCTGTTTTTTTTTATAAATGCCTGCAGTTGTAAATAGCATTTTCAGTTTTAATTTGATTTGATTTAATTAGTTTAATAACAGTTTTCCATGAACAGTAATTGGCTGAACTCTAGCTCCTCTTTCCCTGTGTGTCTTCTGAGCCAGCAAATCGAGGCTTGTTTATTTTTTTTAATGACCCGCTGTGACAGGATGACTGGGCGGTGACGTCACGGCAGAAGCAGGAACAAAAACGACAGAGAGGTGGAGTTTGGTGGAGCTGAGCGAATGCTTTCGCTCAGCATTTAATAAATAAACAGACAGAAAATAAACGGTTGTAACAAAACACACAAAACACAGGACACGGCACTTACGCCAAAATAAATAGACACAAACAAAACGGACTATACAGACAAATGAACAAACACGGTGAGTGAAAACATATACTAGTTTTACTTTTTTTAGTTTCTCCTTCTCCACACCCGTTCTCCACTCATGAACACCCAACCCGAGTGAGTGAAAACATGCAGCTTTTATGCAGTTGTACGAGACTTCGATTGCTAGTCAATCATTCAATTGGAATCTCGGTACAACTGCACGTGAATTAATTAAAGTGCAATTCCCGTGCTCACATATTATTACTTTTACTTGCACGTGATGTGATGTGCCATCCTCGTGCCTAAATACAAATATACAATTTAAACACCGTGAAACACAGACCGCTTATATCCGTGTACCAATGCCTATAAACCAACACACACAACACGTAACATATAACATACACAGGGGCACTTTGCCACATATACCCCCTTGTGCAAAGTACACATGGCCTCAATGGCCACCTCCCCCCTCAGTCTTAGGGTCCCGGAAGAGGGAGAAGCACGTTGTTTCTGGGGGTGGCCATGGTGAAATGTCTGGCACCCCCCCAATTCTTCGTGGCTGGCAGCTCCCTCTTCCAGGGCTTCAGCCACACTATCTTCTGCCGCGAAAGTGCAGCTGGGGAGCTGGTCTCCTGACCTCCCCCTTCTTCATGGCGGCAGTTCCCCTCCGTGGGGCTCCGACCACACAATCTCCGGCAGCGAAACTGCTGCGGGGAAGCTGGTCTCCTGACCTCCCCCTTCTTTATGGCGCCAGCTCCCTCCGTGGGGCTCCGGCCACCCGTGTTCCGGCAGCGAAACTGCTGCTGGGGAGCTGGTCTCCTGACCTCCCCTTTCTTCATGGCCGGCAGCTCCCTTCATGGGGCTCTGGCCACAGTGTAGCGACCCCAGGCGAAGCAGGACCCTCGGCGACCCCAGGCGAAGCAGGATCCCTGGCGACCCCAGGTGGCGGCAGCAGCAGCGGACCCTCGGGAGGCGGCGGCAGCAGCAGCGGACCCTCGGGAGGCGGCGGCAGCAGCGGACCCTCGGGAGCGGCGGCAGCAGCAGCGGAACCTCGGGAGGCAGCGGCAGCAGCAGCGGAACCTCGGGAGGCGAACTTCGGGAGGGAGCCCCTGGCCATAGAGGCGGCAGCGGGAGCTCCACTTCTCCCTCGTACCCTGTACCCTGTGTGGAGCAAAGGCAGCCCCAGGCGATCGGGCGACAGGCAGCCCAAGCGATCGCGGGCGGCTGGCAACCCCAGGCGATCGCGGGCGGCTGGCAACCCCAGGCGATGCGGGCGGCTGGCAACCCCAGGCGTGCGGGCGGCTGGCAACCCCAAGCGATCGCGGGCGGCTGGCAACCCAGGCGATGCGGGCGGCTGGCAGCCCCAAGCGATCGCGGGCGGCTGGCAACCCAAGCGTCGCGGGCGGCTGGCACCCCAGGCGATGCGGAGCAACTGGCAGCCCAGGTGATGCAAGGCAAGCATCCTTGGGCGGCGAAGGCAGGCATCCTTGGGCGGCGAGGCAGGCAGTCAGGACAAGCTGGGGTGCGGGTTTTGGCCCTCTTCTCGGCCACTGCGGCCGGGCGGTTCTTCCCCATGCTTTCCTCAGCAGCCTATGCAAGGGCTGCTGAGGACCTCCAGCATCTAGTCCTGGTTTTCTGGTGAAGGGAGGCGGCTCCTGCTCCTCTCCTGCGTGACGGTGGGGGAAGTGATACCAGCAGGCATTCATCCTCTGCTGGTTGGGGAAGTGTTACCAGCAGGCATTCATCCTCTGCTGGTGGGGGAAGTGATACCAGCAGACATTCCTCCTCTGCTGGTGGGGTTGGCGGAGGCAGAGGCAGCTCCTGCTGCTCTGCGCCTGCCGGTGGAGGTGGCGGAGGCAGAGGCAGCTCCTGCTGCTCTGCTCCTGCCGATGGAGGTGGCGGAGGCAGAGGCAGCTCCTGCCAGTGCAGGTGGGAGCGGCGTGTAGTCTCCTGGCGGCGGAGGTGGGAGCGGCTTGTAGTCTACCCTTGTTTCAGGGGACTGGTGCGGCCCTTCCTCCCTTGCAGGGGACTGGTGCGGCTCTGCCTTGGAAGGGGAGACCAGCAGGCATTCACCCTCTGCTGGTGGACAGGGACCCAGCAGGCATTCACCCTCTGCTGGTGGACAGGGACCCAGCAGGCATTCACCCTCTGCTGGTGGACAGGGACCCAGCAGGCATTCACCCTCTGCTGGTGGACAGGGACCCAGCAGGCATTCACCCTCTGCTGGTGGACAGGGACCCAGCAGGCATTCACCCTCTGCTGGTGGAGGAGGCAGAGGCAGCTCCTGCTGCTCTGCTCCTGGCGGTGGAGGTGGCGGAGGCAGAGACAGCTCCTGCTGCTCTGCTCCTGCCGATGGAGGTGGCGAAGGCGGGACCAGCAGGAATTCACCCTCTGCTGGTGGAGGTGGGAGCTGCAAGCAGTCCTCCCATGGCAATGGAGGTGGAGCCAGCAGGAATTCACCCTCTGCTGGTGGAGACTGGGGCTGTGGACGCTCTACCTTCCCCTTCTTGGGCCGTGGACGCTCTACCTTCCCCTTCTTGGGCCGTGGACGCACCGACTCCTCCCTCTTGGGCTGTGGACACACCGACTCCTCCCTTTTGGGCTGTGGGCCTTCGACTCCTCCCTTTGGGCTGTGGGCCACCGACTCCTCCCACTCAGGCGTGGGACGTTCGGGCTCCTCCCACTCAGGCGTGGGGACGTTCGGGCTCCTCCCACTCAGGCGTAGGACGCTCGGGCTCCTCCCACTCAGGCGTAGGACGCTCGGGCTCCTCCCACTCAGGCGTAGGACGTGGCAGCAAGGGCTCCTCTTCTTCATCCTGCATGGGGCATAGGGCCAACGTGTGCCCATATGCCACACAGCCAGAGCACCACTCCCCCCATCCCAGTCTTTGGGCCATTGTCTGAAGGGTCCTCTGGACGGAGCAGGGTATGGTGGTGTGGCTAGGTTGGCCACAGTCGAAACACCACAGCCCTGCTTCCGCCTTTCTCCCTTTGCCCTCCGGTGCTCCTCTCCAGCCTCTTCTCCCCATTTCTTTTCCTTTTCAAAAAAAACAAAACCTGCGGTTCCCGCTCTGGCCTGAGTCCTGGGGCTGTTTTCCCGGTTCTGACACCACGTGTGACAGGATGACTGGGCGGTGGCGTCACGGCAGAAGCAGGAACAAAAACGACAGAGAGGTGGAGTTTGGTGGAGCTGGCGAATGCTTTCGCTCAGCATTTAATAAATAAACAGACAGAAAATAAACGGTTGTAACAAAACACACAAAACACAGGACACGGCACTTACACCAAAATAAATAGAGACAAACAAAAGCGGACTATACAGACAAGCGAACAAACACGGTGGTGAAAACATATACTAGTTTTACTTTTTAGTTTCTCCTTCTCCACACCGTTCTCCACTCACGAACACCCAACCCGGTGAGTGAAAACATGCAGCTTTTATGCAGTTGTGCCGAGACTTCGATTGCTAGTCAATCATTCAATTGGAATCTCGGTACAACTGCACATGAATTAATTAAAGTGCAATTCCCCGTGCTCACATATTATTACTTTTTACTTGCACGTGATGTGATGTGCCATCCTCGTGCCTAAATACAAATATACAATTTAAACACACGTGAAACACAGACCCGCTTATATCCCGTGTACCAATGCCTATACACCAACACACACAACACGTAACATATAACATACACAGGGGGGGGCACTTTGCCACACCCGCTTACATTTTTTTGTAATTGGAAGTCCTATTCGTTCAATTTTAAAATACAGAATAACATACCCTTGTGTATTGGCTGCATTGTTTACTAATCAGGGTGTAGTTTTACTGAAATCTGTGATAAAAAGCAAGCACGTCAATCACACTGGTAGGTAAGCATTTTAAAAAATATATATATTTTTTCAGTTAACATCAATAAGTACTTAAGCCTAGTAAATAGAAAATATTCATAGGTATCTTATGCCCCTATCTCAGATGGGGTAGACTAGATTGCCCCTATCTCAGATGGGGTAGACTAGATTGCCCCTATCTCAGATGGGGGTAGACTAGATTTGCCCCTATCTCAGATGGGGGTAGACTAGATTTTTTGGAAAGGGGTACGGGAAAGGGGTGTAGATCATTTTGAATGACCTTTGCTGCTGCAACGGTGTTTGCCACTCCTCCTTTTTTTCTGTAACACCGATCACATCGTAGTTACTTGTTAGTGCAGTAGCTTCACGTTCTAACATTTTGTTTCTGAGACTTCAAGCATTTAGATAAATACATTTAATGGCTGTCTTACCTGAGTTGTTGTCCTTGTTTTGATGTGGTCTCCCTTCTGTTTTTTTGTTTTGATGTGGTCTCCCTTCTGTTTTTTCTGTTTTCCCCACTTCCGTGCTAATTTTAAATGCTTCTGAACCTCCTCAAGGATCCTTTCTCCGAGTAGATTGGTTCCCCTTTTATTTAAGTGCAGTCTGTCCCGCCTATATAGATAGTCCTTGTTGTAGAAGGTGCCGGCTGCATCCCAGAAAATACCACAGTTTTGGTATTTTCTTTTAATTCCTTCCTAGCTCTCTGAATTTGTTTTGCAGGGATTTTGACCTATTTCTTCCAATGTTGTACAGATGTGGACGAGTACTACAGGGCCGTCTCTTGTTAGTTTAGGAGCCTGTCCACGTTCTCAGTGATGTGCGTGTGAGGAGGCTCCTGGTAGGCAGCACACTGTTGTAGTAATGAGGACCAGACTGCGCACTGAACTTGCTGTGTTTCTCAATGTGGAGTAGTGGTAAGGGCGCTGGACTCTTGACCGGAGGGTCATGGGTTCAATCCCAGGTGGGGGACACTGCTGCTGTACCCTTGAGCAAGGTACTTTACCTAGATTGCTCCAGTAAAAACCCAACTGTATAAATGTGTAATTGTATGTAAAAATAATGTGATATCTTGTAACAATTGTAAGTCACCCTGGATAAGGGCATCTGCTAAGAAATAAATAAATGAATTAATTAATAAATAAATAAATAAAAATAATAATAATAATAATAATAATAATAATAATAATAATAATAATAATAATAATAATAATAATATGATGGAGTCCCCAACAATCATGACCTCCCTTCTTTTTGCTGCCTGGCCAGAGAAAAATAGAATTGCATTGCTAAGGGGGCTAAAACAAATTCCAAAAAGTTTTTTTCCAATATTAAAACAGCAAGAGAACATTAAAAAGAGGAGGTAAATGTAAAAAGCATGGCTATCTTTCAAAAATGTAGTAGTAGAGGCGCAAAACAATTGCTTCCCAAAAGTAGACAAATCAAAATCTAAACAAAATGGCCAAAATGGTTTAATTGATCAATTTAAAAAAAATATCCAGAGAAAAAAGGCACTTTACAGAGCATTTAAAAGGGACCAAGAACAAAGTACACAGAAAGAGTACCTGGAACTGCAAACGCAAGTCAAAAAGGAAGTTAGGAAGGCCAAGAGAGAGATAGAAATTAACATTGCCAAGGGGGCTAAAACCAATTCCAAAATGTTTTTCCAATATTACAACAGCAAAGTAACATTCAAGGAGTTAAATGTTCCAGAGATACAAATGGCAAAATCATAGTCGAAGAGAAAAAAATAACAAATATATTAACCCTATGCTGCCTACGGGGAATGACCATATTCGGTCATAAATATGAACACTCTCTGTTTAAACGCTTGTAGTTTTGGAACCTTAAATCAGAAATTAAAACCCAATACACCTACAGAAAGGCATTAAGTAGATATTTCCATTGATGTAATTAATTTTGTTGTGGGGTGATTTTTTTTTTTCATATGAGCTGACACCCCCCAAAAATTATCAAAATATGAAAAATTATAAATAATATTTTTAAAAATTCTCAATTTCAACCTCTTTCCAAGTGTTATATAAAAAACCAATTTTCCAAGGATCTCAAATCTGAAATCAGAATTGAAATATCTTGAACAGTTGCAGAGCTAGATAAGCTTTTACGATGCATAGTATTTTACAAAATAAATCAACCCCCGAATAGCAAATGTAAAATAATAAATAACATTTTTAAAAATTGCCAATTTCAACCTCTTTCCAAGTTTCATATAAAAAAAACTTACAGTATATTGTATCTTCACAATTTGTCAAGGATTTCAAATCTGAAATCAGAATTGAAATATCTTGTATAGTTGCAGAGCTAGATAAGGTTTTGCAATGCATAGTATTTTACAAAAATCAACCTCCGAAATGGCAAAGGCACACTAGGGTTAAAACTTGGCAAAAAGTGAGACTGGAAACACTATTGCCTTGTTTGAGATACAATTATATATTCAGTATAAAAATAAAAGAAACAACACACAAGTTATCAAGTAAAATGTTTATTTTTTTATTTGAAAAAAAAAGTATATTATAAATAAAACTTTGAAATTAAGAATTTTATTTGGGAGGGAGGGAGACAAAAAACACCTTCCATATTGTGCTGTATTTATTTATTTTCAAAACTACCCTGCAGTTGAAGTGCAGGGCTGGGGCTCCTCCAGATCACTCTCCTCCTCATCCTCCTGCAGCAGCTCTTCATCAAGGAGTTCAGCCTGCATGTCAGGGCCCTCCTCCTCTGAACCAGATGCTAGAGCTGATTGTCTCCATCCATTTTCTGGCTTGCACACACCCACATAAAACATTAAAATAAATACCAATTATTAATTATTAATAATAATAATAATAATAATAATAATAATAATAATAATACCAGTAATAATAATAATAATAATAATAATATGCTCCTCCATCCTTTCACACACATAAAGTAAATTAATAATAATGACTCTTCATACACACACAAAGTAAAAGTAATCTAATAATAAAATACATGGATAAATAATAATAGTGACTACAGCTAAATAATGTTTTCTGTTCTTTACACACAGTAAACTAGTAATAAAATACATGGCTAAATAATAACTACAGCTAAATAAATGTCTTTGTTCTTTACATAGGCTACATACACAACGTAAAAATAAAAACTAAACCAATAATAAAAAAACAACGAGATTTATTCCTCATTCTTTTACACATCGAATAAAAAAAAATAAGTTAAGAAAATAATAGATGCATATCTAAATAATAACGACTACAGATAAATAATGAATCGACTAGAAAAAGTAAAACACAGACGTACACAAACACCTAACTTTGCATCACATGCGATAGACCTATTAGTTTTGCCTTCTGTCCTGAGAAACAAGTTCAAAAAATTGAAAACCCAAGTCTAAAATAAAAACGTATATGAAACTAACTGTAAGAAATATGTTTTAAAAAAAACAAACAAAAAAAAACCGTGATGCTGGTACAGTAGTTACTCTTGTCTATAGCAGTCATAAAGTAAGCCCTGCCCAGCAAGCAAGCACGCACACAAAAGACACAGCGAAGAAAAAAAACACTGCAGATGTACTCAGCACAAAAAAAAACAATATAAAGTTGAAAAAAAAACAACAACAGTATGACTAATTAGCCCAAGTACTCACCGTTTAGATGATATGTAGATTAGCAGTCTTGGGATTGTAAAACCGGAGATACAGAGCTTCGAATCTGCCCTGCACTCAGTCACAATGGCGCCGGCAGAGACTCGTCCTTTTAATCAAAATATTATATGTCCCGCCTACCCTAGCCCTAAACCAATGGTATCATGACAAGCCCCGTAGTCATGGCTATGACCCACACTTTAAAAAAACAAAACTGCTGGTTGGACGGCTGAGATATGACGTGTTTTGTCATCGTAGCAAAAGTTACGAAATTACAGTGCGTCGGCAGCTAAGGGTTAAATGATTACTTTTCACAAGTTTTTACAAAGGAGGATACGGACAACATGCCCCACATGTGGACTTGTTCCTATCCAGTTTTAAATAACTTTAGCATAGCAGAGGCAGAACTGTTAAAAGTGACTAGGATGCACGTACGTCAAATGAAAACCCACTTACAGTACCATGCCGTACGTGCGTACGTCAAGTTTCCCATTCTATTCTATGAGCGGTTTCTCAGTCTAGCATTTCAGATTTCATTCTCTAAGGCAGTGCTAGTACTGTGGAATGTGCAATGAAAGTCGGGGGAGGGTCAGGTGACATTTGTATCCAACGGATTCAAGGAAATGCATGCATATGGATTAGGGAGTGGTTCTTGAGAGAGCTGTTAATGAGCGTTGCCCTGCAGCTGGGTATTTGAAAGCTGTTAATAGGCGTTGCCCTGCAGCTGGGTATTTGATAGCTGTTAATAGGCGTTGCCCTGCAGCTGGGTATTTGATAGCTGTTAATAGGCGTTGCCCTGCAGCTGGGTATTTGATAGCTGTTAATAGGCGTTGCCCTGCAGCTGGGTATTTGATAGCTGTTAATAGGCGTTGCCCTGCAGCTGGGTATTTGATAGCTGTTAATAGGCGTTGCCCCGCAGCTGGGTACTCGAGAGAGCTGTCAATGCCCCGCAGCTGGATTTCCCTCAGAGGATGGAATGGTTTCAGAACCTTGAAAGAAAAGAGTCTGAAAATATAGAAGACTGTTTGTGGGACTCGAGCACTGAGGTAAGAGGGCCACGTCCCAGGAGGATAGAGAAAGAGCCTTCTCGTCTTGAGGCAAGATATAGCACATGAGCTGTGAAATAACGTATTACCGACTGCTGGCCGGGGAAGTGAGATTCACTGTCTCCCCAGAAGGACCACCGGCTCCCCACAGAATCTGCACCTGTGAAGACAAACAAAGACCACATAAAACAAGGAAGAGACAAACAGAAACAGAAAGACTGGTTATGGGGAAAAGCTATGTGTAGGCCGTCCACTTTCGGCGGAGAGGAAAAACCCCCTCTATTAGGGGGAAACCTCTGGTAGTCGTGGCGGAGAGGGCGCCCCCACTCCGGGCATGCTAGCGATACTGTTGTGCTGCTGCGATGTCAGAAGGGAATGATCGGGTGTATGAATTAACTGCTGAGGAGGACCAGCAGCCCATAGTCTTAATTAGGTTTTGATTAATGTTTGCGTGAGCTGTTGAGAAGACTGTGCCTGGTGATGATATTTCTGGAGCAGAAACTGGATAGTGATGGTACTGTGAGTTCTGCACTTCTTATAAATCCAAAAAACGCTGACAAGCACATAGCTTCCATTACCAGGTCGTCAAATGGATTGAAACGTCCTGAGCGCAAAATTGAAATTAATTGGGAAGGGACATCTGTAGATCTGGGTAGTCTGGATGGAGATGAAGGTGGAAGGCTCTTGGAAATTCCTCTGAGTGTGAGGTGCACAGTAGTGTAGGAGGACCTGAAGAGGGTTTGGAGCTGCTGAATGAGCCAGACTGCAAAACTTGGTGATCTTCAATTATTTGGCCGCGTAATTGAGGTGAAAGAGCGTGGCGGCGGATAGCTGCTGCAGACTGAGGAGAAGCTGAAGCAAAGTTGAATTCTGGAATATTTATGGTTGGAATTGAAATTGAAGCAGTGGCTGGCTGGGTTGCTATGATGGGAGGTGGGGGAGAGACTTCAATGCTTGAGGAGGACGGAGGGTGGATGCAGAAGAAGCTGCAGTGGAAGCTGATGGAATTTGTTGATTGTTCTAGTGTTGCAGCAAGGTGTACCACAGAGATATGAGAAATACAAAATTAAGTGAGCTTAGAAAATAACCCTTTAATATTGCACAAATCAAAGAAACCGTATGTGGTCGCTGTACTTAATTTCTGACTACAGGCGCTTGCTGTGGACCATTGAGGGCGGCTAATGTCCTGGTTGTACATGGGAACTTCAATTGTGGGGACTGGAAGTGCTGAACCCGAAGACGGTGACCATGATTGAAGTGGTGAATACTGGACTTAAAGTAATGGAGATTGCTGCAGTGTTGGAAGCAGCCCATTTGTCTGTATCGTTGAGGCGTGTATTGATTGAAGCAATTGAGACTGAGATGGGGTGAATGAGGGACTTCATCCTCGAAAATGTTGTTATGAAGCTGAAGGATGAACTGTTCAGGTGCATCTGGTTGCTGTGCTGGAGAGGAGACGACAACCATGACTGGAGAGGAGGGGCTGCTGTGCCTCTGCCGGGACTCTGGGCAAGCGAGTTTGCGGAAGCGAGTTTGCGGAAGCATGCTTGCGAGAAGGAGGCAATGTGGGTGTAGCAGATATAAAGGTACAATTATTATTGAACAACGCTATACGCTCGCTTCCAGTCGACATGTTGATATTGTTGACGTGCAGAGTTTGGCGAGTGGCCAAACCTTATAGCTGCTCAGGAGGCGGGGGGGTTTCATCTCTGTAGTGCCGGGGGAGCAGGTCTGGTTGCTGGGTAGAGGTCTGCATTAGAAGTACTGAGCTTCCATCGAAACTGATGAGATATTTTGAGGAGAATCCGGCAGGGATGGAGAACGGGTCGCAGTGTATGCAAAAAAGCTAACGCAACAGAGAGAGCATAGGCTGTGAGGGGTTTAAATAATGAGTCTAGATTGTTTGATAGGAGAAGGTGGAACCCTGGTTACCGTCCCCCAAATTACACCCAAGGGTTAACATTTAATAGAGTGAAGTGTAAGGTTCTGCACGCAGGCAATAAAAATGTGCATTATAAATATCATGTGGGAGGTACTGAAATTGAAGAAAGAATCTATAAAAAAAGACCTAAGCGTTTTATGTTGACTCAGAAATGTATTCATCTAGACAATGTGGGGAAGCTATAAAAAGGCCAACAAAATGCTCACTGTGACTGGTATTAAAGTCTGCCTCAGAGATTAAAAAGTTTGCGGTCTGATAGTAGGGGTGGGATTTTCAAGAAATATATTGCTTGAGTTCATGAGCTACAATTTCTGAGTACTCAAATCTAACGCCCCTCGTTTCACTGTAGCCCTCAGGATGAAATTGTTAGGTGGCTATTTTATTTATTATTATTATTTATTTATTTATTTATTTATTTATTTATTTTAATTAGCAGTGGGAGAAAACCGCTTCAGCAAGTACAGTAGAATCTGCCAGAACTGACGGACGCTGTATCTACCAGGTTTAGATACTAATGAGAGCATAACAAATACAAAAGAAAAACGAGGGAAACGCAGATCATTTCAAGAAAGCTGGGAGACTTTGTATTAATGGATTTTATATTTTTAAACGCTGCAATAACAGTTCTGTTGTGAAGCATCCACACTGTAATTTGAATCAGAACAGGTGATTTATTTGTACTGTGCGGGACCTTATTTTCCCTCATTGGTGCTTGAGCCCCGGAGCGCTAACGGATCACCGCCTGTGCACCTGTTATCAGTGATTAAAGCCTGATTTTCAAGCAAACTGATTATCGCTCACCAATACTGTATTGGTATAAGAAAAGTGTGTTTTAAAAAAAGTGATTTCAGCTTCCAGTCACTTAAAATATGCTGACGATAATGTAAACAACACCAAGCTACAGACAGCGAGTCCCAAGCTTTAAACGTGTTACTGTTTTTATCAACTTTATTATGAATATATTGTGTTCTTATGTTTTAAGCAACATTCTGCGATAATGTTCACGATGGTAATTGTTTGTTTATTAGTTTTAAAATGTTTAGTAAAACGTGGCCTATTGTTTGACCTCGTTAGTACAACCGGCCCCTTTGCTAATGACATCTTCAGTCTGGGTCTTAACACAGTATAAATCAACATGTTAATGTAAAATTACTTTACACTTACTTCAGAAGATGCAGCGTGTTTCAGTAAATTCAAATGATAAACTTAGTATCACGCGCAGAGGGAGAACATAAACGTAAAACGTCATTCAGTGGGGTTGGCATTGCAGGGGAGATGAAGGGAGGTTTCAGTTCCGAGTGACTGTTTTCTAATCATTATTTGTGAATGCTTATTCACCATTGCTACACCCTGTTAGAAAATTGCCTGCATTTTTAATGCAAGACTGAACATTATTATTATTTGTTTATTTAATAATTTATCCAGGGCGACTTACAGAGACTAGGGTGTGTGAACTATGCATCAGCTGCAGAGTCACTTACAATTACGTCTCACCCGAAAGACAGAGCACAAGGAGGTTTAGTGACTTGCTCAGGGTCACACAATGAGTCAGTGACTGAGATGGGATTTGAACCGGGGACCTCCTAATTACAAGCCCTTTTCTTTACCACTGGACCACACAGCCTCCTATTGAACATGACAGTATATGAGACACAGACATCAACTAGGCCTCATCAGATTTAATTAGCCTCGAGGCGGGGAGTTTCTAACCCTGCACTGAGCTAGACAGAGACACACTGACATACACACTGAGATATATATTGAGATACTGAGACACACTGACATACACTGAAATACATATTGAGATACACTGACATAGACTGAAATACATATTGAGATAGACACTGACAAACACTGAAATACATATTGAGATAGACACCGAGATACTGATACACACTGAGATACACTGAAATACATATTGAGATACAATGAGATGCATATTGAGATACACACACTGAGACACTGATGTACACTGAAATACAGTGAGACACACTGCGACACACCAAGGCACTCCTCTCTCTCCTCCTCCTCTCCTCTTCACTCCTCTCTCCTCTCCCATCTCTCCTCTCTCAGATGTGTCTGTCACAGCAGTCGAAGGAGAGCAGGCGGTTCTTGATTGATACCTGCCCTGGCACAGTTTGGCAATAGGGATTAAGGACTATGAGTTTGCGAAGGCTCCTAATCTCATGAGTCAAGCAGTTAGTGTCAGTTTTATGTTAGGGTTAGTTTTAGGGTTTGTGTTAGTCAGTCAGTCAGTCTGAAATCAGCACAGGAGCTATTAAATAAGTGACTTCAGTATTTTTCTCTCTCTCTCTCTCTCTCTCTCTTTCTTTCTCTCTCTCTCTCCAGTTCTCAAGCAACGATATGGATTTCCGCATGCTTGCTGTCTCTAAGCTGCCTCAGCTGGTTCTCAATCAGATTTCTCTGGCTGATCAGCGAGCATATCGCTGTGTGCTCGTCTCTGTGAGTGGAGTCGTCCTCACCACCATCTACTTCCGTCTCATAGGTCAGTGTGTGTGTGTGTGCATGTACCGTGCCTATAGAACGTCTACACCCCCTTTCAATATTTTCTCCTTTTGTTGCCTTTAAAATGCATTAAAATAGTTTATTTTTTCATTTATCTACACATCCTACCCCACAACTTCCAAGTGAAAAAACTATTCTAGAAATTTGTAGAAAATTAATTAAAAATAAAAACTGAAATAGCTTGGTTGGATAAGTGTCCACCCCCTTGTAATAGCAATCCTAAATTAGCTCAGGTGTAACCAATCGCCTTCAAAATCACACACGAAGTTAAGTGGCCTCCACCTGTGTTAAATTGTAGTGATTCACCTGATTTCAGGATAAATTCAGCAGTTCCTGTAGCTTCCCTCTGCTGGGTAGTGCATTTCAAAGCAAAGACTCAACCATGAGCACCAAGGCGCTTTCAAAAGAACTCCGGGACAAAGTTGTTGAAAAGATCAAGGGATGGGTATAAAAAAAAATATCAAAGGCCTTGAATATCCCTTGAGCACGGTCAAGATGATTATTAAGAAGTGGAAGGTGTATGGCACCACCAAGACCCTGCCTAGATCAGGCCATCCCTCCAAACTGGATGACCAAGCAAGAAGGAGACTGATCAGAGAGGCTACCAAGAGGCCAATGGCAACTTTGCAAGAGCTACAGGTTTTATGGCCAAGACTGGTCAAAGTGTGCATGTGACAACAATATCCCAAGCACTCCACTAATCTGGCCTGTATGGTTAGGTGGCAAGAAGGAAGCCATTGCTCAAGAAAGCCCACCTTGAATCCTGTTTTGAAGTATGCAAAAAACACTCAGGAGATTACAATTTAGTCGGACGAAACTAAAATGGAACTTTTGGCGTAAATGCAAAGCGTTATGTTTGGCACAAACCCAACACGGCGCATCACCCAAAGAACACCATCCCTACTGTGAAGGATGGTGGTGGCAGCATCATGTTATGGGGATGTTTCTCATCGGCAGGGACTGGGGCACTTGTCAGGATAGACGGGAAAATGAATGGAGCAAAGTACAGAGAAGTCCTTGAGGAAAACCTGCTGCCCTCTGCAAGAAAGCTGAATCTGGGATGGAAGTTCACCTTTCAGCATGACAATGACCCAAAGCACACAGCCAAAGCTACACTGGAGTGGCTGAGGAACAAAAAGGTAAATGTCCTTGAGTGGCCCAGTCAGAGCCCCGACCTAAATCCAATCGAAAATTTGTGGCATGACTTGAAGATTGCTGTCCATCAAAACTCCCCGAGGAACTTGACAGAGCTTGAACAGTTTTGTAAAGAAGAATGGTCAAATATTGCCAAATCTAGGTGTGCAAAGTTGGTAGAGACCTATCCCAACAGACTCACAGCTGTAATTGCTGACAAAGGTGCATTATTATTATTATATATTTGTTTATTTAGCAGGCGCCTTTATCCAAGGCGACTTACAGAGACTAGGGTGTGTGAACTTTGCATCAGCTGCAGAGTCACTTACAATTACGTCTCACCCGAAAGACGGAGCACAAGGAGGTTAAGTGACTTGCTCAGGGTCACACAATGAGTCAGTGGCTGAGGTGGGATTTGAACCGGGGACCTCCTGGTTACAAGCCCACCAAGTATAAACTCAGGTGAGTGGAGACTTATCCAATTATGATCTTTTCAGTTTTGTATTTTTAATATATAATTTTTTTCTCAATAAAAACTTTTTTTTCCTTAAGTGTGGAGTATGGTGTGTAGATAAGTGGAAAAAATCCTCATTTAAATGCATGAAACTCTGAGGCACTGACTCAACAAAATGTGAAAAAAGTTCAAGGGGTGTAGACTTTCTATTGGCACTGTATGTCACAGTGGGTGCGTGTGTGCATTAGTCTCAGTATGTGTTAGTGTGTGTGTCTGAGACACCGTCCAGGAAAAAAAAATCTCTCGTTATATCCACAACTCCATTGGACTGCTGGCATATGTATTGGAATTTTATTACAACTCTATTGGTTAGCGGTCGTGTGTATTGAGTTATGTGCAACTCTATTGGTTAGCGGTCGTGTGTATTGAATTATGTACAACTCTATTGGTTTGCGGTGATGTGTATTGGTATCCATGACAACTGCAGTGACGTACTGGGGCATGCACTGGTTTGTTGCCACGTGTACTGGTTTGAGTGAAAATGTAGTGGGGTCAGTGAAACCGTATTGGAAATAAGCAGGTAGGATTTAGACAGCCTCAGGTCCTTCAGTTATCGACACAATTATCGTAAAAATTTTACATATATACACATATACAGTGCTTGAAAAAGTCTTCACACCCTTCAACATTTTTCACATTCTGCTACCTAAAAAATACAAATTCAAAATGCATTACAAGTAGGAGTTTGTTTCACTGATCTACACAACATCATCTACACTTTCAACGTGAAAGAACAATTATAGAAATATTCAAAAAGTAATTAAAAATGAAAAACCAAAATGTCTTGATTGCATAAGTCTTCACACCCCTTGAGTCAATACTTGGTGCAAGCCCCTTTTGCAGCAATAACAGCCATGAGGCGTTTTGGATAAGTGTCAACCAGCTTAGCACAGCGGGATGGTGCAGTTTTTGCCCATTCTTGGCAGAATAGCTCAAGCTCTTTCAAGCTGGCTGGGGATCGTCTGTGGACTGCAGTCTTCAAGTCTTGCCACAGATTTGCTATAGGATTCAGGTCTGGGCTTTGACTAGGCCACTCGAGGACATTCACTTTCTTCTTGCTGAGCCACTCCATTGTTGCTTTTGCTTTGTGCTTAGGATCATTGTCCTGCTGAAAGGTGGAATCTTCTCCCCAGTCCCAGGTCTCTGGCAGACTGGAACAGGTTTTCCTCCAGGATCTGCCTGTACTTTGCACCATCCATCTTTCCCTCGATCCTCACAAGCCTCCCTGTCCCCGCTGCTGCAAAGCATCCCCAAAACATAATGCTGCCACCACCATGCTTTACTGTAGGGATGGTGTTAGCAGGGTGATGTGCCGTGTTTGGTTTACGCCACACATATCACTTAGAATTGAGACCAAAAAGTTCCACTTTGGTCTCATCAGACCACAAAACCTTCTCCCCCATGCGTGCAGTGTCCCCCAAGTGTTTCTTTGCAAAAGCTATGCGGCACATCATATGGCTTTTTTCAGCAGTGGCTTCCTTCTTGCCACCCTCCCATACAGGCCATGTTTGTGGAGTACTCTTGAAATTGTTGAACAGTCAACATTTTCCCCAATCTCAGCCAGAGACCTCTGTAGTTCTTTTAAAGTAATCTTAGGCCTCACAGTGACCTCCCTCAGCCGTTTCCTTAAGCCACGGCTACTGACTTTGGAGGAACAGCCTGATCAATGCAGTGTCTTGGTGGTGCCAAACTGTTTCCACTTTACAATGATGGACCTGACAGTGCCCCAAGGGATATTAAAAGACATTGAAAGTTTCTTATATCCTTCCCCCAATCTGTACCTTTCAATAACTATATGGGTATGGAACCAACTCCCCAGTAATGTTGTTGAAGCTGACACCCTGGGATCCTTCAAGAAGCTGCTTGATGAGATTCTGGGATCAATAAGCTACTAACAACCAAACGAGCAAGATGGGCTGAATGGCCTCCTCTCGTTTGTAAACTTTCTTAAGAAGCCTATTGTTATTGCTGTGTTTATTATTATTATTATTATTATTATTATTCCCAAACATCATCGCAGAGTTATGAAAACACATACGTAAGTAGATGCCTATTGCTGGACAACCAGACTGGCGACCCCGAATGAAAAAGTCACATGTTTCGACCCCCATATTGGATTTCGTGGAAATTTTGGGAATTTTTCAAAACTCTTGCCTTAAAAAACAACTAAAGGTGGAACTGTGACAATGGCAGCAGATAGTGCAGCAATGGCCTATAAAAAACATATGTTCAATAGAGGTCGATTGAACAATTACTTTGCCCGCTACGCTCGATTGGAGCCAAATATTCAACTTGTTTTAAACCGCAAAGTCAATCGACACCTAAATTGGCACGCATGTTCATGACCAGGTCCTTTCTACCGTTTGTAAAATCCACGCCTTTTCGTTTACAAAACATGGCGCGGCATCAAATAACCGTTTGGAAGCCTTTATAGTTGCTAGCAACTCTAGTTCTGTTTGGATTCGATATTGCACAAGACACACACAGCATTTTAAATGTGCCGCTCAGTGTTAAACGATAACATTCCAGTTAAATAAAATTTAAAAAAATACATATTCAATGTGTTATTCAATATTCACACAGTTCCGCATGCTACCTGTTTTTTTTTCAATGCCTGCAGTTGTAAATAGCATTTTCAGTTTTAATTTGATTTGATTTAATTAGTTTAATTACAGTTTTCCATGAACAGTAATTGGCTGAACTCTAGCTCCTCCTTCCCTGTGTGTCTTCTGAGCCAGCAAATCGAGGCTTGTTTATTTTTTTTAATGACCCGCTTACATTTTTTTGTAATTAGAAGTCCTATTCGTTCAATTTTAAAATACAGAATAACATAACCTTGTGTATTGGCTGCATTGTTTACTAATCAGGGTGTAGTTTTACTGAAATCTGTGATAAAGCAAGCACGTCAATCACATTGGTAGGTAAGCATTTAAAAAAATATATATATATTTTCAGTTAACATCAATAAGTACTTAAGCCTAGTAAATAGAAAATATTCATAGGTATCTTATGCCCCTATCTCAGATGGGGGTAGACTAGATTTGCCCCTATCTCAGATGGGGGTAGACTAGATTTGCCCCTATCTCAGATGGGGTAGACTAGATTTGCCCCTATCTCAGATGGGGTGCTGTGATGAACTAGATTTTTGGGAAGGGTGCAGGGGCCTAAAAAGTTTGAAAACCACTGGTGTAGATCATTTTGAATGACCTTTGCTGCTGCAGCGCTGTTTGCCACTCCTTTTTCTGTAACACCGATCACATCGTAGTTACTTGTTAGTGGAGTAGCTTCAAGTTCTAACATTTTGTTTCTGAGACTTCAAGCATTTAGATAAATACATTTAATGGCTGTCTTACCTGAGTTGTTGTCCTTGTTTTGATGTGGTCTCCTTCTGTTTTTTGTTTTGATGTGGTCTCCCTTCTGTTTTTCTGTTTTCCCCTTCCGTGCTAATTTTAAATGCTTCTGGACCTCCTCAAGGATCCTTTCTCCGAGTAGATTGGTTCCCCTTTTATTTAAGTGCAGTCTGTCCCGCCTATATAGATAGTCCTTGTTGTAGAAGGTGCCGGCTGCATCCCAGAAAATACCACAGTTTTGGTATTTTCTTTTAATTTCCTTCCTAGCTCTCTGAATTTGTTTTGCAGGGATTTTGACCTATTTCTTCCAATGTTGTACAGATGTGGACGAGTACTACAGGGCCGTCTCTTGTTCGTTTTAGGAGCCTGTCCACGTTCTCAGTGATGTGCGTGACGGAGGCTCCTGGAAGGCAGCACTCTGTTGTTGTAATGGGGACCAGACTGCGCACTGAACTTGCTGTGTTTCTCAATATGGAGTAGTGGTTAGGGCTCTGGACTCTTGACCGGAGGGTCATGGGTTCAATCCCAGGTGGGGGATACTGCTGCTGTACCCTTGAGCAAGGTACTTTACCTTGATTGTTCCAGTAAAAACCCAACTGTATAAATGGGTAATTGTATGTAAAAATAATGTGATATCTTGTAACAATTGTAAGTCACCCTGGATGAGGGCGTCTGCTAAGAAATAAATAATAATAATAATAATAATAATAACAATAATAATAATAATAATATGGAGTCCCCAACAATCATGACCTCCCTTCTTTTTGCTGCCTGGCCAGAGAGAAATAGAATTGCATTGCTAAGGGGGCTAAAACAAATTCCAAAAAGTTTTTTTTCCAATATTAGAATAGCAAGAGAACATTAAAAAGAGGAGGTAAATGTAAAAAGCATGGCTATCTTTCAAAAATGTCACAACTGACCGTGACCGGGAGTTCCTAGGGGCGCACAAATGTCTGAGTGCTGCCGGGTAGGGAGGGCTTAGGTCGGCAGGGGAATCCACGGCTCACCGTGCATCAGCGACCCCTGTGGCCAACAGGGCGTCTGTGGTTCTGCAGTGGAGCCGCCAGATCTGTGTTGTCCTCGGCACTATAGGTCTGGTGGCATTGCTGTGGATCTGAATCACGAAAAATGACGGCTTGGCAGGAACACGTTTGGAGAACGCATGTTCCAGCCGCCGTTTCCAGTCGGCGGGGGTTGCGGCGGGGAGCCGCGGATACAGATAATAATTGGGCATACTAAATTGGTGAGAAAACCGGGGTAAATAATTGGCGACGACTAAATTAAAAAAAATAAATAAATAAATAACAGTATCCTGGGAGACAGTCAGCATGGTTTTAGGAAAGGGAGATCGTGTCTAACTAACCCGCTTGATTTTTTTTGATGATGCAAGACAATCGATAATTGCAAAGCGTACGACATGGTTTATTTAGATTTCCAGAAAGCTTTTGACAAAGTCCTGCATAAACCAATTAATTCTCAAACTGAATGCAGTACGGATTCAAGGAAATGCATGCACATGGATTAGGGAGTGGTTAACATGTAAAAACAGAAAGTACTGATTAGAGGAGAAACCTCAAAATGGGCGAGGTAATCAGTGGTGTACCACAGGAATCAGTATTAGGTCCTCTGCTATTCCTAATCTACATTAATAATTTAGATTCTGGTTTAGTAAGCAAACTTGTTAAATTTGCAGGCGACACAAAAATAGGAGGAGTGGCAAACACTGTTGCAGCAGCAAAGGTCATTCAAAATGATCTAGGCGCATTCAGAACCAGGCAGACACATGGCAAATGACATTTCACGGGACGGAAGCAAGGGCTGCGTAAGGGTTAGGTAGAGGCTTGGCCTCGGGTGCGAGGTGTGGCTTCAGGGATAAAAGTGCTTAGGAGCGTGTAGGGAGAGATGCTGAAGGGGAGATAAAGGGCGGGCCCAGAGCCACCGGGAACCTTCTTGAACGGTTTGAGGCCAGACGTGTTGATCTACCGGGCCCCTGAAATGACAGAAACTCTGAATCTCGTGAGCTGTTAATAGGCTTTGCCCCGCAGCTGGGTTCTCGAGAGAGCTGTTAATGAGCGTTGCCCCGCAGCTGTGTACTTGAAAGCTGTTATTAGGCGTTGCCCCGCAGCTGGGTACTCAAGAGCTGTCAATGTGGGACTCGAGCACTAAGGTATGAGGGCCACGTCCCAGGAGGATGGAGAAAGAGCCTTCTCGTCTTGAGGCAAGATATAGCACATGAGCTGTGAAATAGTTTGGCCGGTGGTCCCCTCTGACCATTCGAAGAACGTATTACCGACTGCACCGGCTCCCCGCAGAACCTGCACCACATAAAACAAGGAAGAAGAGACAAACAGAAACAGAAAGACTGGTTATGGGGAAAAGCTATGTGTAGGCCATCCGCTCGGTGGAGAGGAAAAACCCCCTCTATTAGGGGGAAACCTCTGGTAGTCGTGGCGGAGAGGGCGCCCCCACTCCGGGCATGCTAGCGATACTGTTGTGCTGCTGCGATGTCAGAAGGGAATGATCGGGTGTATGAATTAACTGCTGAGGAGGAACAGCAACCCATAGACTTAATTAGGTTTTGATTAATGTTTGCGTGAGCTGTTGAGGAGGCTGCGCCTGTGCCTGGTGATGATATTTCTGGAGCAGAAACTGGATAGTGATGGTACTGTGAGTTCTGCACTTCTTATAAATCCAAAGAAAGCTGACAAGCACATAGCTTCCATTACCAGGTCGTCAAATGGATTGAAACGTCCTGAGCGCAAAATTGAAATTAATTGGGAAAGGACATCTGTAGATATGGGTAGTCTGGATGGAGATGAAGGTGGAAGGCTCTTGGAAATTCCTCTGAGTGTGAGGTGCACAGTAGTGTAGGAGGACCTGAAGAGGGTTTGGAGCTGCTGAATGAGCCAGACTGCAAAACTTGGTGATCTTCAATTATTTGGCCGCGTAATTGAGGTGAAAGAGCGTGGCGGCGGATAGCTGCTGCAGTCTGAGGAGAAGCTGAAGCAAAGTTGAATTCTGGAATATTTATGGTTGGAATTGAAATTGAAGCAGCGGCTGGCTGGGTTGCTATGATGGGAGGGGGGGAGAGACTTCAATGCTTGAGGAGGACGGAGGGTGGATGCAGAAGCTGCAGTGGAAGCTGATGGAATTTGTTGATTGTTCTAGTGTTGCAGCAAGGTGTACCACAGAGATATGAGAAATACAAAATTAAGTGAGCTTAGAAAATAACCCTTAATATTGCTCAAATCAAAGAAACCATATGTGGTCGCTGTACTTGATTTCTCACTACAAGCGTTTGCTGTGGACCATTGAGGGCGGCTGATGTCCTGGTTGTTCATGGGAACTTCAATTGTGGGGACTGGAAGTGCTGAATCGACGGTGGCCATGATTGAAGTGGTGAATACTGGACTTAAAGTAATGGAGATTGCTGCAGTGTTGGAAGCAACCCGTTTGTCTGTATCGTTGAGGCGTGTATTGATTGAAGCAATTGAGACTGAGATGGGTTGAATGAGGGACTTCATCCTCGAAAATGTTGTTATGAAGCTGAAGGATGAACTGTTCAGGTGCGTCTGGTTGCTGCGCTGCTGTGCTGGAGAGGAGACGACAACCATGACTGGAGAGGAGGGGCCGCTGCGCCTGTGCTGGGACTCTGGGCAAGCGAGTTTGCGGAAGCATGCTTGCGAGAAGGAGGCAATGTGGGTGTAGCAGATATAAAGGTACAATTATTATTGAACAACGTTATACGCTCGCTTCCAGCCGACATGTTGATATTGTTGACGTGCAGAGTTTGGCAATAGGGATTAAGGACTATGAGTTTACGAAGGCTCCTAATCTGGTGAGTCAAGCAGTTAGTGTCAGTTTTATGTTAGGGTTAGTTTTAGGGTTTGGGTTAGTCAGTCAGTCAGTCTGAAATCAGCACAGGAGCTATTAAATGAGTGACTTCAGTATTTTCTCTCTCTCTCTCTCTCTCTCTCTCTCTCTCTCTCTCAGTTCTCAAGCAACGATATGGATTTCCATGCGCTTGCTGTCTCTAAGCTGCCTCAGCTGGTTCTCAATCAGATTTCTCTGGCTGATCAGCGAGCATATCGCTGTGTGCTCGTCTCTGTGAGTGGAGTCGTCCTCACCACCATCTACTTCCGTCTCATAGGTCAGTGTGTGTGTGTGTGCATGTACCGTGCCTATAGAACGTCTACACCCCTTTCAATATTTTCTCCTTTTGTTGCCTTTAAAATGCATTAAAATAGTTTATTTTTTCATTTATCTACACATCCTACCCCACAACTTCCAAGTGAAAAAACTATTCTAGAAATTTGTAGAAAATTAATTAAAAATAAAAACTGAAATAGCTTGGTTGGATAAGTGTCCACCCCTTGTAATAGCAATCCTAAATTAGCTCAGGTGTAACCAATCGCCTTCAAAATCACACACGAAGTTAAGTGGCCTCCACCTGTGTTAAATTGTAGTGATTCACCTGATTTCAGGATAAATTCAGCAGTTCCTGTAGCTTCCCTCTGCTGGGTAGTGCATTTCAAAGCAAAGACTCAACCATGAGCACCAAGGCTTTCAAAAGAACTCCGGGACAAAGTTGTTGAAAAGATCAAGGGATGGGTATAAAAAAATATCAAAGGCCTTGAATATCCCTTGAGCACGGTCAAGATGATTATTAAGAAGTGGAAGGTGTATGGCACCACCAAGACCCTGCCTAGATCAGGCCATCCCTCCAAACTGGATGACCAAGCAAGAAGGAGACTGATCAGAGAGGCTACCAAGAGGCCAATGGCAACTTTGCAAGAGCTACAGGTTTTTATGGCCAAGACTGGTCAAAGTGTGCATGTGACAACAATATCCCAAGCACTCCACTAATCTGGCCTGTATGGTTAGGTGGCAAGAAGGAAGCCATTGCTCAAGAAAGCCCACCTTGAATCCTGTTTTGAAGTATGCAAAAACACTCAGGAGATTACAATTTAGTCGGACGAAACTAAAATGGAACTTTTGGCGTAAATGCAAAGCGTTATGTTTGGCACAAACCCAACACGGCGCATCACCCAAAGAACACCATCCCTACTGTGAAGGATGGTGGTGGCAGCATCATGTTATGGGGATGTTTCTCATCGGCAGGGACTGGGGCACTTGTCAGGATAGACGGGAAAATGAATGGAGCAAAGTACAGAGAAGTCCTTGAGGAAAACCTGCTGCCCTCTGCAAGAAAGCTGAATCTGGGATGGAAGTTCACCTTTCAGCATGACAATGACCCAAAGCACACAGCCAAAGCTACACTGGAGTGGCTGAGGAACAAAAAGGTAAATGTCCTTGAGTGGCCCAGTCAGAGCCCCGACCTAAATCCAATCGAAAATTTGTGGCATGACTTGAAGATTGCTGTCCATCAAAACTCCCCAAGGAACTTGACAGAGCTTGAACAGTTTTGTAAAGAAGAATGGTCAAATATTGCCAAATCTAGGTGTGCAAAGTTGGTAGAGACCTATCCCAACAGACTCACAGCTGTAATTGCTGACAAAGGTGCATTATTATTATTATTATTATTTGTTTATTTAGCAGACGCCTTTATCCAAGGCGACTTACAGAGACTAGGGTGTGTGAACTTTGCATCAGCTGCAGAGTCACTTACAATTACGTCTCACCCGAAAGATGGAGCACAAGGAGGTTAAGTGACTTGCTCAGGGTCACACAATTAGTCAGTGGCTGAGGTGGGATTTGAACCGGGGACCTCCTGGTTACAAGCCCACCAAGTATAAACTCAGGTGAGTGGAGACTTATCCAATTATGATCTTTTCAGTTTTGTATTTTTAATATATAATTTTTTTCTCAATAAAAACTTTTTTTTCCTTAAGTGTGGAGTATGGTGCGTAGATAAGTGGAAAAAATCCTCATTTAAATGCATGAAACTCTGAGGCACTGACTCAACAAAATGTGAAAAAAGTTCAAGGGGTGTAGACTTTCTATTGGCACTGTATGTCACAGTGGGTGCGTGTGTGCATTAGTCTCAGTATGTGTTAGTGTGTGTGTCTGAGACACCGTCCAGGAAAAAAATCACTCGTTATATCCACAACTCCATTGGACTGCTGGAATATGTATTGGAATTTTATTACAACTCTGTTGGTTAGCGGTCGTGTGTATTGAGTTATGTACAACTCTATTGGTTAGCGGTCATGTGTATTTAATTATGTACAACTCTATTGGTTAGCGGTGATGTGTATTGGTATCCATGACAACTGCAGTGACGTACTGGGGCATGCACTGGTTTGTTGCCACATGTACTGGTTTGAGTGAAAATGTAGTGGGGTCAGTGAAACCGTATTGGAAATAAGCAGGGAGGATTTAGACAGCCTCAGGTCCTTCAGTTATCGACACAATTATCGTAAAAATTTTACATATATACACATATACAGTGCTTGAAAAAGTCTTCACACCCTTCAACATTTTTCACATTCTGCTACCTAAAAAATACAAATTCAAAATGCATTACAAGTAGGAGTTTGTTTCACTGATCTACACAACATCATCTACACTTTCAACGTGAAAGAACAATTATAGAAATATTCAAAAGTAATTAAAAATGAAAAACCAAAATGTCTTGATTGCATAAGTCTTCACACCCCTTGAGTCAATACTTGGTGCAAGCCCCTTTGCAGCAATAACAGCCATGAGGCGTTTTGGATAAGTGTCAACCAGCTTAGCACAGCGAGATGGTGCAGTTTTGCCCATTCTTGGCAGAATAGCTCAAGCTCTTTCAAGCTGGCTGGGGATCGTCTGTGGACTGCAGTCTTCAAGTCTTGCCACAGATTTGCTATAGGATTCAGGTCTGGGCTTTGACTAGGCCACTCGAGGACATTCACTTTCTTCTTGCTGAGCCACTCCATTGTTGCTTTTGCTTTGTGCTTAGGATCATTGTCCTGCTGAAAGGTGGAATCTTCTCCCCAGTCCCAGGTCTCTGGCAGACTGGAACAGGTTTTCCTCCAGGATCTGCCTGTACTTTGCACCATCCATCTTTCCCTCGATCTTCACAAGCCTCCCTGTCCCCGCTGCTGCAAAGCATCCCCAAAACATAATGCTGCCACCACCATGCTTTACTGTAGGGATGGTGTTAGCAGGGTGATGTGCCGTGTTTGGTTTACGCCACACATATCGCTTAGAATTGAGACCAAAAGTTCCACTTTGGTCTCATCAGACCACAAAACCTTCTCCCCATGCGTGCAGTGTCCCCAAGTGTTTCTTTGCAAAAGCTATGCGGCACATCATATGGCTTTTTTCAGCAGTGGCTTCCTTCTTGCCACCCTCCCATACAGGCCATGTTTGTGGAGTACTCTTGAAATTGTTGAACAGTCAACATTTTCCCCAATCTCAGCCAGAGACCTCTGTAGTTCTTTTAAAGTAATCTTAGGCCTCACAGTGACCTCCCTCAGCCGTTTCCTTAAGCCACGGCTACTGACTTTGGAGGAACAGCCTGATCAATGCAGTGTCTTGGTGGTGCCAAACTGTTTCCACTTTACAATGATGGACCTGACAGTGCCCCAAGGGATATTAAAAGACATTGAAAGTTTCTTATATCCTTCCCCAATCTGTACCTTTCAATAACTATATGGGTATGGAACCAACTCCCCAGTAATGTTGTTGAAGCTGACACCCTGGGATCCTTCAAGAAGCTGCTTGATGAGATTCTGGGATCAATAAGCTACTAACAACCAAACGAGCAAGATGGGCTGAATGGCCTCCTCTCGTTTGTAAACTTTCTTATGTTCTTCTTATGTTCTTAACTTTATCCCAGAGTTCTTTTGGCAGCTATTTGTTCGGCATGTTTTGTCATTTGCTTCAAATTCACTTCGTACAACAGAAACAGCTTGATTCTTCATCCAGGAGTATTCAAATCAGTTGAACTACTGTGATTGGACACAGGTGGGCTCTATTTAACTTATGTGCCTTGTTAAGGCAATTTGTTGTACCTGAGCTAATTTGGGTTTGCTATGACAAAGGGTGTGAAGACTTATGCAATCAAGACTTTTGGTTTTTATTTTTAATTACTTTTGAATATTTCTATGATTGTTCTTTCACGTTGAAAGTGTAGATGATGTTGTGTAGATCAGTGAAACAAACTCCTACTTTAATGCATTTTGAATTTGTATTTTTAGGCAGCAGAATGTGAAAAATGTTCAAGGGTGTGAAGACTTTTCAAGGCACTGTGTGTGTGTGTGTATATACAGTGCCTTGCAAAAGTATTCAGACCCTGACCAATTCTCTCATATTACTGAATTACAAATGGTACATTGAAATTTCGTTCTGTTTGATATTTTATTTACAATAATTGATTTTGAGTTTCAGTGTTTTAAAATAAAATATCAAACAGAACGAAATTTCAATGTACCATTTGTAATTCAGTAATATGAGAGAATTGGTCAGGGTCTGAATACTTTTGTAATGTATATATATATATATATATATATATATATATATATATATATATATATATATATATATATATATATATATATATATATATATATATATATATTAGAACATTAGAAAGTTTACAAACGAGAGGAGGCCATTCAGCCCATCTTGCTCGTTTGGTTGTTATTGATCCCAGAATCTCATCAAGCAGCTTCTTGAAGGATCCCAGGGTGTCAGCTTCAACAACATTACTGGGGAGTTGGTTCCATACCCTCACAATTCTCTGTGTAAAAAGTGCCTCCTATTTTCTGTTCTAAATGCCCTTTATCTAATCGCCATTTGTGACCCCTGGTCCTTGTTTCTTTTTCAGGTCGAAAAAGCTCCTTGGGTTGACATTGTCAATACCTTTTAGAATTTTGAATGCTTGAGTCACCGGGCGGTCTTCTTTGTTCAAGACAGAACAGATTCAGTTCTTTTAGCCTGTATGTATGACATGCCTTTAAAACCTGGGATAATTAGGCTTCCAAGCCGTAGGCTGGGGAAGCCTATTGTTTTTGTTATTATTATTATTATTATTATTATTATTATTATTATTATTATTATTATTATTATTATTTTTATTTTTATTTTATTTTTTTTCTGCCAAAACATGCTCAAAAACTCACAAAATTTGGTACACTGGTAGATGCCTATGGATGATAGTCGGTGATATTCAGGAAATTTGTGCAAGTCACATGGTTCGGCAGCCATATTGGATTTTGCGAAACAAAGCTGTATTCTATGATTCTCTCTCTCAGTACAGAGCTGTATTCTATGATTCTCTCTCTCAGTACAGAGCTGTAGTCAATGATGCTCTCTCTCTCTCAGGTACGATGCATCAGCAGGTATTGAGCTGTGACTCGTGTGAGCTGGTGGTTTATCCGTGTCAAACTTGTAGCACTGGCTACATGGATGCAGCATAAGTAATTTGCTGCCTGCTGCTCTTAACTGAGTATCAGAATGCTTGGCCAGGTTAAGTTAATTCTCTATTCAATTGTTAAATAAGTAATTTTGTCCTCGTTTCTAAAATAGGCCTTTCAGATTCATAAGGTAAAATTAGGTGAAGCTATATCAATTTACTGTCAGTTTTGGTAAGGGGTTTATCTCTGCACTGGTCTCTCTCTTGTTGTTTTAACTGTATGATCTTTTCCTTAATTTCCACATGGAAGTTCTAATTGGATTCAGGTGTTTTGCTAATTGCCTTGGCATAGGGCTTATTGAGCTTGATTAATCATTATGTCTAAGTATCTTAATTGGGAGCTCTTTAAATATGACTATTACTTCCTGGGAAGGGGGTGGTTCCTCTTTCTGGGGTGATTCTTTTTCGGGTGTGTTTTTTTGTGGATGCAGAGTGTTTGGAGGAAGGAGCAGGGGTTTTTGAAGAAGAAGGTTGCTGGTCTGTAAAGGAGAGACCAGGAAGCAATAATCTTTTGGTAGTTAGAAACAGTGTATTTTTCCTAATCTGCCATTTTCCAGTTTGAAAGTAACCAGTTATCTAATCTCCTGGCCAATTGAAACTATCCACATCTTCCAAATGGTTTATTTTTTATCCTAAGAGCAACAACGGTGACTAATCCATTTATTATCCAAATCATCACTTTTTGTCTCCTTACCTGGTTGGAAACTCCAAGCTCGACAGGACCAAGGAAGAACTGGGTGAGATCCCTTGATGGGGAGGAATCTTATTTTTTGCTGCTGGATTATCTGGTTTGTTTTGACTGTTTGGGATTTTTTTGTTTTGTTTATTTATCAGGGTTTAACAAGCACCCGTTCAGAAGTCTCATTTTGTTTGTTTTTGTTTTGTGTTTAAACTGTTCTGGCTGAACTGCATTTTCAATACGGACCTGATATAACAGCTTGGGACTTTTAAAGTTGTTGTTGTTCCATGGACATTTTTTCTATAAGGACTGCGGATGGACTCATTGGTGAACACTTTAATCAACGTGGGCATGTTAGGCTGTACATTGCTGAAAGCTTGATCTGTCCTATATGACTGGTATTAATGTGTGTTCTGGTAAACTTTTGACTGGTCCAAATGCTGTCTGATTAAATCCCATGTACACCAAATGTTTGATACATCTGTCTACAAATATAATGTTCCACGCATATTCAATAACATCTGCTATTTGAATTCTGGTGTTCCCTTCTGGTTTAATTTTCTTCCTAGTTTCTATGTGTTGTAAACAATCCTGACTTACCCGCAATTTTTCTTGGTTCTGTCGCTCAATCCTACTGCTTTGGAGAGTTTATATTGTTCAGGGTAGTTTATTTGTATTTCCGTCACAAATTACTAGTTATTGGACGTTGCTTAATGATTGGGTTTGTTACAAACTAAACACACATTCGAACCCTGCAAAGGTAAGAGATACTTTTAACTTAACCCTTTGCGGTCCTATGTCAGACCAGGTCCGACATTACAATTTTCCCTTTCGGTCCATCAAAAGGCGTAAAGCGAGAGAAGCTGGGGGAAAGGGGTCGGATCTGAGCAATACGCATAGTCCCTTCACCACAGACATAACATGGACATAAACAAACAATATAGCTGCTTCCGCATCCAGCACTCAAAGAATATCACAGACATTTGCCAAGCTTTTTGAGAAGTTATACTAATAAAACTAGAGTTGCTAGCAACTTTACGGCTTCCAAGCAGTTATCGTGAAATTTAAGCGCATTGGTTAGCGCATGTGACAGGATAGCGTGTGTGGTGACGTCAGGCCAGAAGCAGGAACTGAAACAGATACTGCAGGTAGGGTGCAATGGCTTTTGCGCCGTCTTTATTTTAAATACAAAAATAAAGTAAAAGATTTAAACAACAAAACACTGTGCTCACAGAGCAAAATAAATACTTAAACAAAACACAAATCACAAACACAAAAATCAAACAGCCAATACAGGTCAGGCTGGGCAAATGCCTTCACTGATCCTATACGTTTGTTTCGTTTCGTTTTGTTTATTTTTCGCTCTCGCTCTAGTTCCGCCTCAACATCCAACCCCCCTCTGAGCCGAGAGTGGGTCTTTTATATTCGTGGCTGGAGCCTTAATTACCTATTAATAAATTACCTTATTAAGGCTCCAGACACATTCCCACGAGAGTTATAGGTATGGGGTTGTAACCCCATCCCCACGACTACACATTACAAGACCGGCTCTCTCGCCGGTCTCAAACACTAAATAATAAAAGACGGACGGTGCTCGACCGCCCGCACATAAACACAATAATGAATAGGATGGACGGCTTCGTCCGCCGCCTACAAATACAATAATAATAATAATAATAATAATAATAATAATAATAATAATAATAATAATACTACAAACATATATATACAAATAATAATACAGGGCGGGGTGTACTCTGTCACAGCGCACTATGAACAAAATTTCTCACAGCTCTGCTATTTACCGTTCATGAGAAGAAGACTTTTGAAAATTGCTCAAAATTTTCATTAAATCCAAGATGGCTGCCACACCATGTGACCAAAGGCCGCCATATTGACCATGACACAACATCCCATAGTCCTCTACATCCGTGTCAAATTTCGTGCATTTTGGTCCAGCTGATAAGAAGTTAGGCAGTTTTATAGCTAGTTGCGTATGTTGATGTCATGCATCATCGTTTGACCTTTTGGAGAGGTCAGAGGTCACGGGGCGATGACATTTTTTCATAGAGCACATATGACTTCCTATACGTGTTCCATTATAATTATAACCCTGTTGGCACGCCCTAGGAGTTAAAATTTCAACGTAAATTCCAATATGGCCGCCGTGCCGTGTGAGCAATCTGTTTCAATCTTCAGCAGTTATTACTTTCCAATGGTCTGTACAATTGTGTTGACATTGAAGAGCATAAGTGCAATGGTGTTCTTGTTACGGGTCACAAAAGTTTTTTTTTACAATCATCAATATGGCCGCCAAACCATGTGACCAAAATGTGTCATTTTCATTTCACCAGTACTTCACGTGAGTCTCTATGGCCATATAAAGTTTCGTGACTGTAGTGTATTGCGCCTTGAATTTATGCACGAATGTACGAAAATAGAACCGTCGTGAAACGGTTATTTGCGCGCCGCGGTCATGTTTTCTAACGAAAAAGCGTGGATTTTACAAACGGTAGAAAAGACCTGGTCATGAACATGCATGTCGATTGACTTTGCAGTTTAAGACAAGAAGATTGTTGAATATTTGGCTCCAATCCAGCGTAGCGGGCAAAGTAATTGTTCAACCTCTATTGAACATATGTTTTTTATAGGCCATTGCTGCACTATCTGCTGCCATTGGCATAGTTCCACCTTAAGTTGTTTTTAATGGCAAGAGTTTTGAAAAATTCCCAAAATTTCCACGAGATCCAGTATGGCGGTCGAACCATGTCACTTTTTCATTTGGTGATGCCAGTCTGGTTGTCCAGCCATAGGCATCTACTTACGTATGTGTTTCCATAACTCTACGATGATGTTTGGGAAGAAAAATAATAATAACTTCAGAGTTACGTGCGCAGCGTTGCAGGATTTGTGACTGTTTGACCACAGTTCAGTCGTAAAAATAATTATATAACGATTTTTAAGCAAACTGTATTCGTGTGACTTGTAAAGCTCATGTATTAAACATGTAATTGTTTCAATTGTGTTCTGCTTTAAGGTGTTTTTTTTTCGAGTACCTGCTGTGCAGTTCGTTTTAAAGAAAAAAATCGGTTAACAACACATTCTTGTACTACCGAGCTCAGTCATTTTTGTAATACTTAGTGTGTGTGTGAGAGAGTGTGTACAGTTTTGTAACGCCAGCCTTTCCAGTGTAATTACTGTGTTTTAAGTTACATGAGTTAGTGAAACGGTTCTTGACAGACACCACGAAAAAAATGGCTGCTTTTAAGATTATTTTTGCTCATTTTCCATGGTAAGCTGTCCCCAGTGGTGGGAATAATTTGGCATGTCATCCATATTGATTGGCTCATGGCAGCCATGTTTGTTTATGTAGGAACTTTTCCTGACTATTTTTTTATAATATAAGCGCATTGGTTATTATAGATGAAACGTTATCATCACTGTACTAACTGTGTAAATTTTGGCACAAATATGAGAATACTTTTGAAAATTCCCCGAAATTGTCAGTAAATCTAAGATGGCTGCCACACCATGTGACCAAAGGCCGCCATATTGACCACGGCACAACATCCCATAGTCCTCTATATCCATGTCAAATTTCGTGTATTTTGGTGCAGCCAATCAGAAGTTATAGGCAGTTTTATAGCCAGGTGCATATGTTGATGATGTCATACATCACCGTTTGACCTTAAGGAGAGGTCAGAGGTCACGGGCAATTACATTTTTTCATAGAGCACATATGACTTGCTATACGTGTTCCATTATAACTTTGACCCTGTCGGCACGCCCTAGGAGTTAAAATTTCAACGTAAATTCCAATATGGCCGCCATGTCGTGTGAGCAATCGGTTTCAATCTTCAGCAGTTATTACTTTCCAATGGTCTGTACAATTGTTTTGACATTGAAGAGCATAAGTGCAACAGTGTTCTTGTTATGGGTTGCAATTTTTTTTTTACAATTATCAATATGGCCGCCAAACCATGTGACCAAAATGTGTCATTTTTATATCACCAGTACTTCACGTGAGTCTCTATGGTCATATAAAGTTTCATGACTATAGTGTATTGCACCTTGGATTTATGCACAAATGTATGAAAATAGAGCCGTCGTGAAACGGTTATTTGCACGATTTTTAGCTTAAAAAGAGTGGATTTTACAAACGGTACAAAGGACCTGGTCATGAACATGCGTGCCAATTTAGGTGTCGATTGACGTTGCGGTATAAGACAAGAAGATTGTTGAATATTTGGCGCCAATCCAGCGTGACTTTTTCATTCGGGGACGCCAGTCTGGTTGTCCAGCCATAGGCATCTACTTACGTATGTGTTTTCATAACTCTGCGATGATGTTTGGGAATAATAATAATAATAATAATAATAATAATACTAATAATAATATTAATAATAATAATAAACACAGTAATAACAATAGGCTTCCCCAGCCTTTGGCTTGGAAGCCTAATAATAATCCTAACAAAAACAATAGGCTTCCCCAGCCTACGGCTTGGAAGCCTAATAATGACTTGGATCGCATTATTGAGGAGTTTGGTGATTTAAACGAGTGATCAGGAGATGATTTATCAGTATGCATGACTATGAAGAGGTATGTGATAAATACAGTGAACAAGGGGTGGGGCGGGGCTGGAGATGCAGTACTGAGTGTCCTGTTGATATGCAGTGCCTTTTAAACCTGTTTTACTGTGAAAAAAATACTTTTAAACAGCGCATCTAAAATAAACCGTGCATGTGAAAATAAATTGGACCTGACGCACCTGAGACGCGCTGAATAAATGGACCACAAAGGGTTAACAGTCCTTTATATCATGCAATGGTAAAGGCACTTGGGATCCCAATGACTCTGGGATCAACTGAAGCCTACCCAGCAACTACAGTAAAATAACTAAAAACAGTACTTTTACTAAACAATACAAAACCAAAGCAAAAAAATAAATAAAACAATTCTAGAAATTAAAAAGCAGACAATAAAATTGATTTAATAATTCAGGGTGATGATTTTTAAAAGAGCCCGGTGAGCTCTCTCTCCGCACTCAGAGAGCACAGTATGTCTCCCACACACACCAGCTCTCCTGAAAGCCCTCTACATTATTAACCAAGTTAAAGTAGGCAAAGTCGACCTTTAACCTACTGACCACGAGCACTCTGAACAACCTGCGTTCTCGAGGTCTCGAGTTGGTACGGGGAGTGGTGGCACTTTGTGGTCAACGCCCCTTGAGGAGGAGGAATCCTAGCGGAGGGCAGCTGGGATGCCTACCCCAGCCTCGAGGTCTCGAGTGGGTCCCCGCCTGCAGGAAGGGGTGGGGGGCACTTCCGGTCAACTGTCCCCTCCTCCAGGAGAAGGAACAACTGTTGGAGGGCCCTGCGCTAAGGCCAGCATTGCCACTGACCGCCACCACAGCCAGAGTATGCTGTGCCACCGCCACTGCTGTAGGGCACCGCACTGAAGCCAGCATTGCTGCTGCCAGCGCTAAGGGAGAAGCTCCACTATCAGCATCAGCTCCACTACTGGCTGCATGTCCGAGGTGCCAGCATTTCCGCTGTCAGCATTGCCACTGACAGCATAGACAGGGCTGCAGTGCGCTGCACTGCTGTCAGCATTGCCACTTGTAGTGTTGCCATTGCTGGCTGGGGGTCTGGAGGAGGCAGTATTTAGAACAAAGAGAGGTTACAATTGAGAGGAGGCCATTCGGCCCATCTTGCTCGTTTGGTTGTTAGTAGATTATTGATCCCAGAATGTCATCAAGCAGCTTCTTGAAGGATCCCAGGGTGTCGGCTGCAACATTCACTGGGGAGTTGGTTCCAGACTCCCACAATTCTTTGTGTAAAAAAAGTACCTCCTATTTTCTGTTCTGAATGCCCCTTTATCTAATCTCCATTTGTGACCCCTGGTCCTTATTTCTTTTTTCAGGTCAAAAAAGTCCCTTCGGAAAGAGTTTTGAAAAATTCCCAAAATTTCCACGAGATCCAGTATGGCGGTCGAACCATGTCACTTTTTCATTTGGTGATGCCAGTCTGGTTGTCCAGCCATAGGCATCTACTTACGTATGTGTTTCCATAACTCTACGATGATGTTTGGGAAGAAAAATAATAATAACTTCAGAGTTACGTGCGCAGCGTTGCAGGATTTGTGACTGTTTGACCACAGTTCAGTCGTAAAAATAATTATATAACGATTTTTAAGCAAACTGTATTCGTGTGACTTGTAAAGCTCATGTATTAAACATGTAATTGTTTCAATTGTGTTCTGCTTTAAGGTGTTTTTTTTTCGAGTACCTGCTGTGCAGTTGCGTTTTAAAGAAAAAAAAATCGGTTAACAACACATTCTTGTACTACCCGAGCTCAGTCATTTTTTGTAATACTTAGTGTGTGTGTGAGAGAGTGTGTACAGTTTTGTAACGCCAGCCTTTCCAGTGTAATTACTGTGTTTTAAGTTACATGAGTTAGTGAAACGGTTCTTGACAGACACCACGAAAAAAATGGCTGCTTTTAAGATTATTTTTTGCTCATTTTCCATGGTAAGCTGTCCCCAGTGGTGGGAATAATTTGGCATGTCATCCATATTGATTGGCTCATGGCAGCCATGTTTGTTTATGTAGGAACTTTTCCTGACTATTTTTTTATAATATAAGCGCATTGGTTATTATAGATGAAACGTTATCATCACTGTACTAACTGTGTAAATTTTGGCACAAATATGAGAATACTTTTGAAAATTCCCCGAAATTGTCAGTAAATCTAAGATGGCTGCCACACCATGTGACCAAAGGCCGCCATATTGACCACGGCACAACATCCCATGAGAATCCTCTATATCCATGTCAAATTTCGTGTATTTTGGTGCAACCAATCAGAAGTTATAGGCAGTTTTATAGCCAGGTGCATATGTTGATGATGTCATACATCACCGTTTGACCTTAAGGAGAGGTCAGAGGTCACGGGCAATTACATTTTTTCATAGAGCACATATGACTTGCTATACGTGTTCCATTATAACTTTGACCCTGTCGGCACGCCCTAGGAGTTAAAATTTCAACGTAAATTCCAATATGGCCGCCGTGTCATGTGAGCTATCGGTTTCAATCTTCAGCAGTTATTACTTTCCAATGGTCTGTACAATTGTTTTGACATTAAAGAGCATAAGTGCAACAGTGTTCTTGTTATGGGTTGCAATTTTTTTTTTACAATTATCAATATGGCCGCCAAACCATGTGACCAAAATGTGTCATTTTTATATCACCAGTACTTCACGTGAGTCTCTATGGTCATATAAAGTTTCATGACTATAGTGTATTGCACCTTGGATTTATGCACAAATGTATGAAAATAGAGCCGTCGTGAAATGGTTATTTGCACGTTTTTTAGCGAAAAAGCGTGGATTTTACAAACGGTACAAAGGACCTGGTCATGAACATGCGTGCCAATTTAGGTGTCGATTGACGTTGCGGTATAAGACAAGAAGATTGTTGAATATTTGGCGCCAATCCAGCGTGACTTTTTCATTCGGGGACGCCAGTCTGGTTGTCCAGCCATAGGCATCTACTTACGTATGTGTTTTCATAACTCTGCGATGATGTTTGGGAATAATAATAATAATAATAATAATACTAATAATAATATTAATAATAATAATAAACACAGTAATAACAATAGGCTTCCCCAGCCTTTGGCTTGGAAGCCTAATAATAATCCTAACAAAAACAATAGGCTTCCCCAGCCTACGGCTTGGAAGCCTAATAATGACTTGGATCGCATTATTGAGGAGTTTGGTGATTTAAACGAGTGATCAGGAGATGATTTATCAGTATGCATGACTATGAAGAGGTATGTGATAAATACAGTGAACAAGGGGTGGGGCGGGCTGGAGATGCAGTACTGAGTGTCCTGTTGATATGCAGTGCCTTTTAAACCTGTTTTACTGTGAAAAAATACTTTTAAACAGCGCATCTAAAATAAACCGTGCATGTGAAAATAAATTGGACCTGACGCACCTGAGACGCGCTGAATAAATGGACCACAAAGGGTTAACAGTCCTTTATATCATGCAATGGTAAAGGCACTTGGGATCCCAATGACTCTGGGATCAACTGAAGCCTACCCAGCAACTACAGTAAAATAACTAAAAACAGTACTTTTACTAAACAATACAAAACCAAAGCAAAAAAATAAATAAAACAATTCTAGAAATTAAAAAGCAGACAATAAAATTGATTTAATAATTCAGGGAGATGATTTTTAAAAGAGCCCGGTGAGCTCTCTCTCCGCACTCAGAGAGCACAGTATGTCTCCCACACACACCAGCTCTCCTGAAAGCCCTCTACATTATTAACCAAGTTAAAGTAGGCAAAGTCGACCTTTAACCTACTGACCACGAGCACTCTGAACAACCTGCGTTCTCGAGGTCTCGAGTTGGTACGGGGAGTGGTGGCATTTTGTGGTCAACGCCCCCTTGAGGAGGAGGAATCCTAGCCGGAGGGCAGCTGGGATGCCTACCCCAGCGCTCTCGAGGTCTCGAGTGGGTCCCCCGTCTGCAGGAAGGGGTGGGGGGGGGCACTTCCCGGTCAACTGTCCCCTCCTCCAGGAGAAGAAACAACTGTTGGAGGGCCCTGCGCTAAGGCCAGCATTGCCACTGACCGCGCCACCACAGCCAGAGTATGCTGTGCCACCGCCACTGCTGTAGGGCACCGCACTGAAGCCAGCATTGCTGCTGCCAGCGCTAAGGGAGAAGCTCCACTGTCAGCATCAGCTCCACTACTGGCTGCATGTCCGGAGGTGCCAGCATTTCCGCTGTCAGCATTGCCACTGACAGCATAGACAGGGCTGCAGTGCGCTGCACTGCTGTCAGCATTGCCACTTGTAGTGTTGCCATTGCTGGCTGGGGGTCTGGAGGAGGCAGTATTTAGAACAAAGAGAGGTTACAATTGAGAGGAGGCCATTCGGCCCATCTTGCTCGTTTGGTTGTTAGTAGATTATTGATCCCAGAATGTCATCAAGCAGCTTCTTGAAGGATCCCAGGGTGTCGGCTGCAACATTCACTGGGGAGTTGGTTCCAGACTCCCACAATTCTTTGTGTAAAAAGTACCTCCTATTTTCTGTTCTGAATGCCCTTTATCTAATCTCCATTTGTGACCCCTGGTCCTTATTTCTTTTCAGGTCAAAAGTCCCTCGGTCGACATTGTCTATACCTTTTAGGATTTTGAATGTTTGAATCAGATCGCTGCGTAGTCTTCTTTGTTCAAGACTGAATAGATTCAATTCTTTTAGCCTGTCTGGATACGACATGCCTTTTAAACCCGGGATAATTCTGGTTGCTCTTCTTTGAACTCTTTCTAGAGCAGCAATATCCTTTTTGTAGCGAGGTGACCAGAACTGAACATAATATTCTAGATGAGGTGTTACTAATGCATTGTAAAGTTTTAACACAAGAAGACGTGGTGATCTGATTCAAGCATTCAAAATCTTAAAAGGTATAGACAATGTCGACCCAGGGGACTTTTTTGATCTGAAAAATGAAACAAGGTCCAGGGGTCACAAATGGAGATTAGATAAAGGGGCATTCAGAACAGAAAATAGGAGGCACTTTTTTACACAGAGAATTGTGGGAGTCTGG
>JAGXEW010000064.1:267927-271395 GCA_030684275.1 Acipenser oxyrinchus oxyrinchus
GGACTAAATATTTTGACTTTTTTTTTTCAATTGCACGCTTTTGTATAATGTTTACAGTCTTTTAGAAAAACGTGCATTTTCAAAACTCAACATACAAGCATTGTCAGCGTATGTAGAGAGACAGAAAGTGTTATCTTTAAGGGTTCCCGCAGAGCCTTAAAGTCTTATGTATGTTTTTCCATTTTAAAGGCCTTGGAAGGTCTTAAATATGACAGATTTGCAGCTCAAGAGCATTTCTCTCCCTTCTCTTTGTTTTATATGCATGGTGACTGACTTGTGAATACTTTCTAGCTAAAGCATTTAACTGTAGTAATTTCTTAAAAGTCACGACTAATTTGGTGTTATATACTGCCCCTGGTAAACGTTACATAAAAGCAGTTTAGTAATACTACTTTTATATTGCAGTATATGTCAGTGGTACAATGCAGTAGGCTTATGAAGCTTTGTATAATAGTAGAGGTCTATGAGAAGTTGATGTTTTGGCCACATTTTGCACGTTTCATAACATGAACACTGGTGCACATAAACACTTCAAATTACACAGGGTTGTAAAACTCTACGTGAAGTAATGCCCACAGTTGAATGAAGATGATTGATCGTATTGATTTCACGATAACTGCTTGGAAGCCGTAAAGTTGCTCGCAACTCTAGTTATTATTATTAGGCTTCCAAGCCAAAGGCTGGGGAAGCCTATTGTTATTGCAGTGTTTATTATTATTATTATTATTATTATTATTATTATTATTATTATTATTATTATTATTATTCCCAAACATCATCGCAGAGTTATGAAAACGCATACGTAAGTAGATGCCTATGGCTGGACAACCAGACTGGCGTCCCCGATTGAAAAAGTCACATGGTTCGACTGCCATCTTGGATCTCGTGGAAATTTGGGGAATTTTTCAAAACTCTTGCCGTTAAAAACAACTTAAGGTGGAACTGTGACAATGGCAGCAGATAGTGCAGCAATGGCCTATAAAAACATATGTTTAATCAAGGTCGATTGAACAATTACTTTGCCCGCTACGCTGGATTGGAGCCAAATATTCAACAATCTTTTTGTCTTAAACCGCAAAGTCAATAGACACGTAAATTGGCACGCATGTTCATGACCAGGTTCTTTCTACCGTTTGTAAAATCCATGCTTTTTCGTTACAAAACATGGCCGCGGCGCGCAAATAACCGTTTCACGATGGCTCTATTTTCATACATTCGTGCATAAATCCAAGGTGCAATACACTACAGTCATGAAACTTTATATGGCCATAGAGACTCACGTGAAGTACTGGTGATATGAAAATGACACATTTTGGTCACATGGTTTGGCGGCCATATTGATAATTGTAAAAAAAAAACTTTTACAACCCATAACAAGAACACCATTGCATATATGATCTTCAATGTCAACACAATTGTACAGACCGTTGCAAAGTAATAACTGCTGAAGTTTGAAACCGATTGCTCACACGGCGCGGCGACCATATTGGAATTTACGTTGAAATTTTAACTTCTAGGGTGTGCCGACAGGGTCATAATTATAATGGAACACGTATAGGAAGTCATATATGCTCTATGAAAAAATGTCATCGCCCGTGACCTCTGACCGCTCCTAAAGGTGAAACGTGATGCATGACATCATCAACATACGCAACTGGCTATAAAACTGCCTATAACTTCTTATCGGCTGCACCAAAACGTACAAAATTTGACACAGATGTAAAGGACTATGGGATGTTGTGCCATAGTCAATATGGCGGCTTTTGGTCACATGGTGTGGCAGCCATCTTGGATTTAAAGAAAATTTTGGGCAACTTTCAAAAATCTTCTCATATTTGTGCCAAAATTGACACAGTTAGCACAGTTGTGATGATAACGTTTCACCTATAATAACCAATGCGCTTAAATTTCACGATAACTGCTTGGATGGAAGCCTTTATAGTTGCTAGCAACTCTAGTTCTGTTTGGATTCGATATTGCACAAGACACACACAGCATTTTAAATGTGCCGCTCAGTGTTAAACGATAACATTCCAGTTAAATAAAATAAAAATAATACATATTCAATGTGTTATTCAATATTCACACAGTTCCGCATGCTACCTGTTTTTTTTATTATAAATGCCTGCAGTTGTAAATAGCATTTTCAGTTTTAATTTGATTTGATTTAATTAGTTTAATAACAGTTTTCCATGAACAGTAATTGGCTGAACTCTAGCTCCTCCTTCCCTGTGTGTCTTCTGAGCCAGCAAATCGAGGCTTGTTTATTTTTTTTAATGACCCGCTTACATTTTTTTGTAATTGGAAGTCCTATTCGTTCAATTTTAAAATACAGAATAACATACCCTTGTGTATGGGCTGCATTGTTTACTAATCAGGGTGTAGTTTTACTGAAATCTGTGATAAAAAGCAAGCACGTCAATCACATTGGTAGGTAAGCATTTTAAAAAATATATATATATTTTCAGTTAACATCAATAAGTACTTAAGCCTAGTAAATATACCTGTGAATATTTTCTATTATGCCCCTATCTCAGATGGGGGTACGCGGTAGACTAGATTTTTTGGAAAGGGGTATGGGGCCTAAAAAGTTTGAAAACCACTGGTGTGGATCATTTTGAATGACCTTTGCTGCTGCAACGGTGTTTGCCACTCCTTTTTTCTGTAACACCGATCACATCGTAGTTACTTGTTAGTGCAGTAGCTTCAAGTTCTAACATTTAGTTTCTGAGACTTCAAGCATTTAGATAAATACATTTAATGGCTGTCTTACCTGAGTTGTTGTCCTTGTTTTGATGTGGTCTCCCTTCTGTTTTTTTTTGTTTTGATGTGGTCTCCCTTCTGTTTTTTTGTTTTGATGTGGTCTCCCTTCTGTTTTTTCTGTTTTCCCCACTTCCGTGCTAATTTTAAATGCTTCTGGACCTCCTCAAGGATCCTTTCTCCGAGTAGATTGGTTCCCCTTTTATTTAAGTGCAGTCTGTCCCGCCTATATAGATAGTCCTTGTTGTAGAAGGTGCCGGCTGCATCCCAGAAAATACCACAGTTTTGGTATTTTCTTTTAATTTCCTTCCTAGCTCTCTGAATTTGTTTTGCAGGGATTTTGACCTATTTCTTCCAATGTTGTACAGATGTGGACGAGTACTACAGGGCCGTCTCTTGTTCGCTTTAGGAGCCTGTCCACGTTCTCAGTGATGTGCGTGACGGAGGCTCCTGGAAGGCAGCACACTGTTGTAGTAATGAGGACCAGACTGCGCACTGAACTTGCTGTGTTTCTCAATATGGAGTAGTGGTTAGGGCTCTGGACTCTTGACCGGAGGGTCATGGGTTCAGTCCCAGATGGGGGACACTGCTGCTGTACCCTTGAGCAAGGTACTTTACCTAGATTGCTCCAGTAAAATCCCAACTGTATAAATGTGTAATTGTATGTAAAAATAATGTGATATCTTGTAACAATTGTAATTGTTACAA
>JAGXEW010000064.1:271895-293546 GCA_030684275.1 Acipenser oxyrinchus oxyrinchus
GCCGACAGGGTCAAAGTTATAATGGAACACGTATAGCAAGTCATATGTGCTCTATGAAAAAATGTAATTGCCCGTGACCTCTGACCTCTCCTTAAGGTCAAACGGTGATGTATGACATCATCAACATATGCACCTGGCTATAAAACTGCCTATAACTTCTGATTGGTTGCACCAAAATACACGAAATTTGACATGGATATAGAGGACTATGGGATGTTGTGCCGTGGTCAATATGGTGGCCTTTGGTCACATGGTGTGGCAGCCATCTTAGATTTACTGACAATTTCGTGGAATTTTCAAAAGTATTCTCATATTTGTGCCAAAATTTACACAGTTAGTACAGTTGTGATGATAACGTTTCATCTATAATAACCAATGCGCTTATATTTCACGATAACTGCTTGGAAGCCTTTATAGTTGCTAGCAACTCTGTTATTATTATTATTATTATTATTATTATTTTTCTTCTTTCTTCCGAGACCTTATTGCAGGCTTATGAAATCGGGTGTGTAGGTAGGTGGCTATGTGCAGATAATAGGTCTGGTGTCCAAACTTGCGCAAGTCACATGGTTTGGGCAGCCATATTGGATTTTGCGGAATTTGTTAACACACCTATGTATCGGAAACCGCTTACTGCAGAGTTCTGAAAATTGCTATACATGTTGAGGGATAGTCCACGATTAACTGTTGTTAATACGAAGCTGATTGGTTATGTGGTTTGGCAACCACATCGATTAATGCCATAAAAATATGAAATTATCAAAAAGCAAACATCTCCTTATCTGAAACCGCTTATCCGATTGAAATAAAAATTGGAATAAAACATCTCAGTATGGTCATCTGTTACGCTTGTTCAAGGGAAGTTGCTACTGTGAAAAGCATGGAGTCCACGCTGCATGACATCATCAACATACGCAACTGGCTATAAAACTGCCTATGCTGCACCAAAATACACAAAATTTGACACGGATATAGAGGACTATGGGATGTTGTGCCGTGGTCAATATGGCGGCCTTGGTCACATGGTGTGGCAGCCATCTTAGATTTAATGACATTTTTTGTGCAGTTTTCAAAAGTCTTGTTCTCATGAACAGTAAAACAGAACAGCTGTGAAAAATTTTGTACATAGTGCGCTCATGTCCACGATTGATTCTACTTAAGGAAAAATGGATCGGTCACATGGTCTCGTAGCTATGTTGGATTTTGCGTAAAACGCTTAAACAACAACTCCTCATGAGCCCTTTGGCTGATTGACGTGAATCTTGGTTATACGTCATCTTTGTACTGTCCTCTAAAAAAAATAGTCAGGAAAAGTTCCTACATAAACAAACATGGCTGCCATGAGCCAATCAATATGGATGACATGCCAAATTATTCCCACCACTGGGGACAGCTTACCATGGAAAATGAGCAAAAAATAATCTTAAAAGCAGCCATTTTTTTCGTGGTGTCTGTCAAGAACCATTTCACTAACTCATGTAACTTAACACAGTAATTACACTGGAAAGGCTGGCGTTACAAAACTGTACACACTCTCTCACACACACACTAAGTATTACAAAAAATGACTGAGCTCGGGTAGTACGAGAATGTGTTGTTAACCGATTTTTTTTTCTTTAAAACGCAACTGCACAGCAGGTACTCGAAAAAAAAACACCTTAAAGCAGAACACAATCGAAACAATTACATGTTTAATACATGAGCTTTACAAGTCACACGAATACAGTTTGCTTAAAAATCGTTATATAATTATTTTTACGACTGAACTGTGGTCAAACAGTCACAAATCCTGCAACGCCGCGCACGTAACTCATTTAAAAAGAGGCATGGGGGGGCGACTTTGCAAGCGTATCTTTCATTAACTATTCATTTTAGATAAAGAATAGTACAGACAGAACTATTCAGATTCGCTTGCTCTATAAAATACCATTGTAACTGTGAAGATCGCATAGTTATTCACGGAGAATCACCCCAAAAAGCGGACATTTTAGTATATTTGTAGCTGAGCATCTGATCCGTGATCTCGGGCTGTACATGGATGTTATGTAATCATTTTTTTTTTTTAAACGCTGTTGTAAGTGAACAGAAGCCAAATAAAATAAAATAAAACTGCACTATTATTTTTAAACCACAACACAATCGAAACAATTACATGATTAATACATGATCTTTACAAGTCACACGAATACAGTTTGCTTAAAAATCGTCATATAATTATTTTTACCACAGGCGTAGGAACATATTGGCTAAGTCGGGCAATAGCCCCACTAAATATTTTGACTTTTTTCAATTGCGCGCTTTTGTATGATGTCTAGTCTTTTAGAAAAACGTGCATTTTCAAAACTCAACATACACGGATTGTCAGTGTATGTAGAGTGTTATATGTATGGTGACTGACTTTCTAGCTAAAGCATTTAACTGTAATTTCTTAAAAGCCACGACTAATTTGGTGTTATATACTGCCCCTGGTAAACGTTACATAAAAGCAGTTTAGTAATACTACTTTTATATTGCAGTATATGTCAGTGGTACAATGCAGTAGGCTTAAGAAGCTTTGTATAATAGTAGAGGTCTATGAGAAGTTGATGTTTTCGCCACATTTTGCGCGTTTCATAACATGAACAGTAATACAGAAACTGGAAAGGGACAGAAAGGTATATACAGCCCTTTTAGATAACTATGCTGGCTTTAATAATAAAAAGTATATCACTGTTGGGTATTATAGTATTTAAGTAAATGGATCTTTATTTAAAAGACGTATGGAGGTTTTTTTTTCACTGATCACAATATAATCATTAACCAAGGTGTGCAATATAACTAGCTTATGTGTAATTGTCACAAAGACGGCCAGAGTGAGTGACGTCAGACCAGAGACCGGGAGCAACACAGAACAGACAGAGACAGCGAGGTTTTGATCGCGCTCAGCATTTAATAATCAAAATAAAAGAACACAAAAACAGGACACGGCACTTACGCCAAAATAAATAGACGAACAAAACGATGAAACAGTAAACAGAACAGACACACAAACAAACACGGTGAGTCAATAAACTTTACTTTTCTTTCTCCTTCTCCACACCTGTTCTCCACTCTCGAACACCCCACACCGAGTGAATGAAACGTGCATCTATATATACTGTTGTGCTGGGATTCAATTACTAATTAATTATTCACTTGAATCCCAGCACGTGAATTAATTAAGTGCAACCTCGTGCTCACATATTACATATTTTATCTGCACGTGAAGTGATGTGCAATCCTCGTGCCTAACTACAATTATACATTTTTAAACACACGTGAAACACAGACCCGCTTATATCCCGTGTACCAATGCCTATACACCAACATTTACACACAACACGTAACATATAAACATAAACTACGCACAAGGGCGTGGCCACATTGCCACAGTAATATACATGATTAAGGTGTGCAATATAACTGGGCTACTATTGATGTGCAATAATTACTATTTATGTGCAAACTATAATGAGTTTATCAAGTGTGCAATATGATGCTTTTGATTCAGCCGGATATAATGTTTGTTGGGCGAGATGGTTAACTATTGAGTGCTATAATATAACTTTGGATGTGATTTATTATGAAATCATTTGTCTTGGATTTGAGCCAATTGCACCCCTGATAGTCAATCGTTACACTATTATCACTTTCTATTACTTTAAAAAATGCACATTAAATGATAGTGCCATTAAAATATACAAGAACCAATACATGCTGCAGACTTTATTTTATATTGCAAAATTAAGAATAGGGCACCACACGCTCACACACACACACACACGCACACAAACTCAAACAAAGAGTGATCTAGAATTTAGAACAATGTTAGACTCTTATATGCATTATTTTCAAAGTCTATATGACTGCACACTATTTAGAATTTTGTGTGCATCCAAATACAATTTAAATAGCCTAATAACCAGTAATTCCAATATGTGGGCCAAAATTGACACAGTTAGCACAGTTGTGATAACACTTCATTTATAATAACCAATGCGCTTAAATTTCACGATAACTGCTTGGAAGCCGTAAAGTTGCTCGCAACTCTAGTTATTATTATTTTTCTTCCCAAACATCATCGTAGAGTTATGGAAACACATACGTAAGTAGATGCCTATGGCTGGACAACCAGACTGGCATCACCAAATGAAAAAGTGACATGGTTCGACCGCCATACTGGATCTCGTGGAAATTTTGGGAATTTTTCAAAACTCTTGCCATGTCAAAAACAACTTACAGGCCATTGGAACTATGCTGCAATGGCAGCAGATAGTGCAGCAATGGCCTATGAAAAAACATATGTTCAATAGAGGTTGAACAATTAACTTTGCTCGAACACGCTAGGATCATGGAGCTCTATGAAAATATGTCAACAATCTTGACCTCTGACCTCTCCAAAAGGTCAAACGATGATGCATGACATCAACATACGCAACTAGCTATAAAACTGCCTAACTTCTTATCAGCTGGACCAAAATGCACGAAATTTGACACGGATGTAGAGCACTATGGGATGTTGTGTCATGGTCAATATGGCGGCCTTTGGTCACATGGTGTGGCAGCCATCTTGGATTTAATGAAAATTTTGAGCAATTTTCAAAAGTCTTCTTCTCATGAACAGTAAATAGCAGAGCTGTGCGAAATTTTGTTCATAGTGCGCTGTGACGGAGTACACCCCGCCCTGTATTATTATTTGTATATATATGTTTGTAGTATTATTATTATTATTATTATTATTGTATTTGTAGGCGGGCGGACGAAGCCGTCCATCCTATTCATTATTGTGTTTATGTGCGGGCGGTCGAGCACCGTCCGTCTTTTATTATTTAGTGTTTGAGACCGGCGAGAGAGCCGGTCTTGTAATGTGTAGTTGTGGGGATGGGGATACAACCCCATACCTATAACTCTCGTGGGAATGTGTCTGGAGCCTTAATAAGGTCATTTATTAATAGGTAATTAAGGCTCCAGCCACGAATATAAAAGACCCACTCTCGGCTCAGAGGGGGGTTGGATGTTCAGAGGCGGAACTAGAGCGAGAGCGAAAGCGAAAAATAAACAAAACGAAACGAAACAAACGTATAGGATCAGTGAAGGCATTTGCCCAGCCTGACCTGTATTGGCTGTTTGATTTTTGTGTTTGTGATTTGTGTTTTGTTTAAGTATTTATTTTGCTCTGTGAGCACAGTGTTTTGTTGTTTAAATCTTTTACTTTATTTTTGTATTTAAAATAAAGACGGCGCAAAAGCCATTGCACCCTACCTGCAGTATCTGTTTCAGTTCCTGCTTCTGGCCTGACGTCACCACACACGCTATCCTGTCACATGCGCTAACCAATGCGCTTAAATTTCACGATAACTGCTTGGAAGCCATAAAGTTGCTAGCAACTCTAGTTTTATTAGTATAACTTCTCAAAAAGCTTGGCAAATGTCTGTGATATTCTTTGAGTGCTGGATGCGGAAGCAGCTATATTGTTTGTTTATGTCCATGTTATGTCTGTGGTGAAGGGACTATGCGTATTGCTCAGATCCGACCCCCTTTCCCCCCCCCAGCTTCTCTCGCTTTACGTCCTTTTGATGGACCGGAAAGGGAAAATTGTAATGTCGGACCTGGTCTGACATAGGACCGCAAAGGGTTAAGTTAAAAAGTATCTCTTACCTTTGCAGGGTTCGAATGTGTGTTTAGTTTGTAACAAACCCAATCATTAAGCAACGTCCAATAACTAGTAATTTGTGACGGAAATACAAATAAACTACCCTGAACAATATAAACTCTCCAAAGCAGTAGGATTGAGCGACAGAACCAAGAAAAATTGCGGGGTAAGTCAGGATTGTTTACAACACATAGAAACTAGGAAGAAAATTAAACCAGAAGGGAACACCAGAATTCAAATAGCAGATGTTATTGAATATGCGTGGAACATTATATTTGTAGACAGATGTATCAAACATTTGGTGTACATGGGATTTAATCAGACAGCATTTGGACCAGTCAAAAAGTTTACCAGAACACACATTAATACCAGTCATATAGGACAGATCAAGCTTTCAGCAATGTACAGCCTAACATGCCCACGTTGATTAAAGTGTTCACCAATGAGTCCATCCGGCAGTCCTTATAGAAAAAAATGTCCATGGAACAACAACAACTTTAAAAGTCCCAAGCTGTTATATCAGGTCCGTATTGAAAATGCAGTTCAGCCAGAACAGTTTAAACACAAAACAAAAAACAAACAAAATGAGACTTCTGAACGGGGTGCTTGTTAAACCCTGATAAATAAACAAAACAAAAAAAATCCCAAACAGTCAAAACAAACCAGATAATCCAGCAGCAAAAAATAAGATTCCTCCCCATCAAGGGATCTCACCCAGTTCTTCCTTGGTCCTGTCGAGCTTGGAGTTTCCAACCAGGTAAGGCGACAAAAAGTGATGATTTGGATAATAAATGGATTAGTCACCGTTGTTGCTCTTAGGATAAAAAATAAACCATTTGGAAGATGTGGATAGTTTCAATTGGCCAGGAGATTAGATAACTGGTTACTTTCAAACTGGAAAATGGCAGATTAGGAAAAATACACTGTTTCTAACAACCAAAAGATTATTGCTTCCCGGTCTCTCCTTTACAGACCAGCAACCTTCTTCTTCAAAAACCCCTGCTCCTTCCTCCAAACACTCTGTATCCACAAAAACACACCCGAAAAGAATCACCCCAGAAAGAGGAACCACCCCTTCCCAGGAAGTAATAGTCATATTTAAAGAGCTCCCAATTAAGATACTTAGACATAATGATTAATCAAGCTCAATAAGCCCTATGCCAAGGCAATTAGCAAAACACCTGAATCCAATTAGAACTTCCATGTGGAAATTAAGGAAAAGATCATACAGTTAAAACAACAAGAGAGAGACCAGTGCAGAGATAAACCCCTTACCAAAACTGACAGTAAATTGATATAGCTTCACCTAATTTTACCTTATGAATCTGAAAGGCCTATTTTAGAAACGAGGACAAAATTACTTATTTAACAATTGAATAGAGAATTAACTTAACCTGGCCAAGCATTCTGATACTCAGTTAAGAGCAGCAGGCAGCAAATTACTTATGCTGCATCCATGTAGCCAGTGCTACAAGTTTGACACGGATAAACCACCAGCTCACACGAGTCACAGCTCAATACCTGCTGATGCATCGTACCTGAGAGACAGAGAGAATCATAGAATACAGCTCTGTACTGAGAGAGAGAATCATAGAATACAGCTCTGTACTGAGAGAGAGAATCATAGAATACAGCTTTGTTTCGCAAAATCCAATATGGCTGCCGAACCATGTGACTTGCACAAATTTCCTGAATATCACCGACTATCATCCATAGGCATCTACCAGTGTACCAAATTTTGTGAGTTTTTGAGCATGTTTTGGCAGAAAAAAAATAAAATAAAAATAAAAATAATAATAATACTACTAATAATAATAATAATAATAATAATAATAATAATAATAATAATAACAAAAACAATAGGCTTCCCCAGCCTACGGCTTGGAAGCCTAATTATCCCAGGTTTTAAAGGCATGTCATACATACAGGCTAAAAGAACTGAATCTGTTCTGTCTTGAACAAAGAAGACCGCCCGGTGACTCAAGCATTCAAAATTCTAAAAGGTATTGACAATGTCAACCCAAGGAGCTTTTTCGACCTGAAAAAAGAAACAAGGACCAGGGGTCACAAATGGCGATTAGATAAAGGGGCATTTAGAACAGAAAATAGGAGGCACTTTTTTACACAGAGAATTGTGAGGGTATGGAACCAACTCCCCAGTAATGTTGTTGAAGCTGACACCCTGGGATCCTTCAAGAAGCTGCTTGATGAGATTCTGGGATCAATAACAACCAAACGAGCAAGATGGGCTGAATGGCCTCCTCTCGTTTGTAAACTTTCTAATGTTCTAATATATATATTATAATATATATATAGGGCAGCTGGCTCTTTGAGCTAATATATATATATATATATATATATATATATATATATATATATATATATATATATATATATATATATATATATATACACAGTGCTACAAAGTATTCAGACCCCTGACCAATTCTCTCATATTACTGAATTACAAATGGTACATTGAAATTTCGTTCTGTTTGATATTTTATTTTAAAACACTGAAACTCAAAATCAATTATTGTAAATAAAATATCAAACAGAACGAAATTTCAATGTACCATTTGTAATTCAGTAATATGAGAGAATTGGTCAGGGGTCTGAATACTTTTGTAAGGCACTGTGTATACACACACACACAGTGCCTTGAAAAAGTCTTCACACCCTTGAACATTTTTCACATTCTGCTGCCTAAAAAATACAAATTCAAAATGCATTAAAGTAGGAGTTTGTTTCACTAATCTACACAACATCATCTACACTTTCAACGTGAAAGAACAATTACAGAAATATTCAAAAAGTAATTAAAAAATAAAAAACCAAAAAGTCTTGATTGCATAAGTCTTCACACCCTTTGTCATAGCAAGCCCATATTAGAAGAAGAATCAAGCTGTTTCTGTTGTACGAAGTGAATTTGAAGCAAATGACAAAACATGCCGAACAAATAGCTGCCAAAAGAACTCTGGGATAAAGTTAAGAACATAAGAAGAACATAAGAAAGTTTACAAACGAGAGGAGGCCATTCAGCCCATCTTGCTCGTTTGGTTGTTAGTAGCTTATTGATCCCAGAATCTCATCAAGCAGCTTCTTGAAGGATCCCAGGGTGTCAGCTTCAACAACATTACTGGGGAGTTGGTTCCATACCCATATAGTTATTGAAAGGTACAGATTGGGGGAAGGATATAAGAAACTTTCAATGTCTTTTAATATCCCTTGGGGCACTGTCAGGTCCATCATTGTAAAGTGGAAACAGTTTGGCACCACCAAGACACTGCATTGATCAGGCTGTTCCTCCAAAGTCAGTAGCCGTGGCTTAAGGAAACGGCTGAGGGAGGTCACTGTGAGGCCTAAGATTACTTTAAAAGAACTACAGAGGTCTCTGGCTGAGATTGGGGAAAATGTTGACTGTTCAACAATTTCAAGAGTACTCCACAAACATGGCCTGTATGGGAGGGTGGCAAGAAGGAAGCCACTGCTGAAAAAAGCCATATGATGTGCCGCATAGCTTTTGCAAAGAAACACTTGGGGGACACTGCACGCATGGGGGAGAAGGTTTTGTGGTCTGATGAGACCAAAGTGGAACTTTTTGGTCTCAATTCTAAGCGATATGTGTGGCGTAAACCAAACACGGCACATCACCCTGCTAACACCATCCCTACAGTAAAGCATGGTGGTGGCAGCATTATGTTTTGGGGATGCTTTGCAGCAGCGGGGACAGGGAGGCTTGTGAGGATCGAGGGAAAGATGGATGGTGCAAAGTACAGGCAGATCCTGGAGGAAAACCTGTTCCAGTCTGCCAGAGACCTGGGACTGGGGAGAAGATTCCACCTTTCAGCAGGACAATGATCCTAAGCACAAAGCAAAAGCAACAATGGAGTGGCTCAGCAAGAAGAAAGTGAATGTCCTCGAGTGGCCTAGTCAAAGCCCAGACCTGAATCCTATAGCAAATCTGTGGCAAGACTTGAAGACTGCAGTCCACAGACGATCCCCAGCCAGCTTGAAAGAGCTTGAGCTATTCTGCCAAGAATGGGCAAAAACTGCACCATCCCGCTGTGCTAAGCTGGTTGACACTTATCCAAAACGCCTCATGGCTGTTATTGCTGCAAAAGGGGCTTGCACCAAGTATTGACTCAAGGGGTGTGAAGACTTATGCAATCAAGACATTTTGGTTTTTTATTTTTAATTACTTTTTGAATATTTCTATAATTGTTCTTTCACGTTGAAAGTGTAGATGATGTTGTGTAGATCAGTGAAACAAACTCCTACTTGTAATGCATTTTGAATTTATATTTTTTAGGTAGCAGAATGTGAAAAATGTTGAAGGGTGTGAAGACTTTTTCAAGCACTGTATATGTGTATATATGTAAAATTTTTACGATAATTGTGTCGATAACTGAAGGACCTGAGGCTGTCTAAATCCTACCTGCTTATTTCCAATACGGTTTCACTGACCCCACTACATTTTCACTCAAACCAGTACACGTGGCAACAAACCAGTGCATGCCCCAGTACGTCACTGCAGTTCTCATGGATACCAATACACATCACCGCTAACCAACAGAGTTGTACATAATTAAATACACACGACCGCTAACCAATAGAGTTGTAATAAAATTCCAATACATATTCCAGCAGTCCAATGGAGTTGTGGATATAACGAGTGATTTTTTTTTCCTGGACGGTGTCTCAGACACACACACTAACACATACTGAGACGAATGCACACACGCACCCACTGTGACATACAGTGCCAATAGAAAGTCTACACCCCCTTGAACTTTTTTCACATTTTGTTGAGTCAGTGCCTCAGAGTTTCATGCATTTAAATGAGGATTTTTGTTCCACTTATCTACACACCATACTCCACACTTAAGGAAAAAAAAGTTTTTATTGAGAAAAAAATTATATATTAAAAATACAAAACTGAAAAGATCATAATTGGATAAGTCTCCACTCACCTGAGTTTATACTTGGTGGGCTTGTAACCAGGAGGTCCCCGGTTCAAATCCCACCTCAGCCACTGACTCATTGTGTGACCCTGAGCAAGTCACTTAACCTCCTTGTGCTCCGTCTTTCGGGTGAGACGTAATTGTAAGTGACTCTGCAGCTGATGCAAAGTTCACACACCCTAGTCTCTGTAAGTCGCCTTGGATAAAGGCGTCTGCTAAATAAACAAATAATAATAATAATAATGCACCTTTGTCAGCAATTACAGCTGTGAGTCTGTTGGGATAGGTCTCTACCAACTTTGCACACCTAAATTTGGCAATATTTGACCATTCTTCTTTACAAAACTGTTCAAGCTCTGTCAAGTTCCTCGGGGAGTTTTGATGGACAGCAATCTTCAAGTCATGCCACAAATTTTCGATTGGATTTAGGTCGGGGCTCTGACTGGGCCACTCAAGGACATTTACCTTTTTGTTCCTCAGCCACTCCAGTGTAGCTTTGGCTGTGTGCTTTGGGTCATTGTCATGCTGAAAGGTGAACTTCCATCCCAGATTCAGCTTTCTTGCAGAGGGCAGCAGGTTTTCCTCAAGGACTTCTCTGTACTTTGCTCCATTCATTTTCCCGTCTATCCTGACAAGTGCCCCAGTCCCTGCCGATGAGAAACATCCCCATAACATGATGCTGCCACCACCATCCTTCACAGTAGGGATGGTGTTCTTTGGGTGATGCGCCGTGTTGGGTTTGTGCCAAACATAACGCTTTGCATTTACGCCAAAAGTTCCATTTTAGTTTCGTCCGACTAAATTGTAATCTCCTGAGTGTTTTTGCATACTTCAAAACAGGATTCAAGGTGGGCTTTCTTGAGCAATGGCTTCCTTCTTGCCACCTAACCATACAGGCCAGATTAGTGGAGTGCTTGGGATATTGTTGTCACATGCACACTTTGACCAGTCTTGGCCATAAAACCTGTAGCTCTTGCAAAGTTGCCATTGGCCTCTTGGTAGCCTCTCTGATCAGTCTCCTTCTTGCTTGGTCATCCAGTTTGGAGGGATGGCCTGATCTAGGCAGGGTCTTGGTGGTGCCATACACCTTCCACTTCTTAATAATCATCTTGACCGTGCTCAAGGGATATTCAAGGCCTTTGATATTTTTTTATACCCATCCCTTGATCTTTTCAACAACTTTGTCCCGGAGTTCTTTTGAAAGCCTTGGTGCTCATGGTTGAGTCTTTGCTTTGAAATGCACTACCCAGCAGAGGGAAGCTACAGGAACTGCTGAATTTATCCTGAAATCAGGTGAATCACTACAATTTAACACAGGTGGAGGCCACTTAACTTCGTGTGTGATTTTGAAGGCGATTGGTTACACCTGAGCTAATTTAGGATTGCTATTACAAGGGGTGGACACTTATCCAACCAAGCTATTTCAGTTTTTATTTTTAATTAATTTTCTACAAATTTCTAGAATAGTTTTTCACTTGGAAGTTGTGGGGTAGGATGTGTAGATAAATGAAAAAATAAACTATTTTAATGCATTTTAAAGGCAACAAAAGGAGAAAATATTGAAAGGGGTGTAGACGTTCTATAGGCACGGTACATGCACACACACACACACTGACCTATGAGACGGAAGTAGATGGTGGTGAGGACGACTCCACTCACAGAGACGAGCACACAGCGATATGCTCGCTGATCAGCCAGAGAAATCTGATTGAGAACCAGCTGAGGCAGCTTAGAGACAGCAAGCATGCGGAAATCCATATCGTTGCTTGAGAACTGGAGAGAGAGAGAGAAAGAAAGAGAGAGAGAGAGAGAGAGAGAGAAAAATACTGAAGTCACTTATTTAATAGCTCCTGTGCTGATTTCAGACTGACTGACTGACTAACACAAACCCTAAAACTAACCCTAACATAAAACTGACACTAACTGCTTGACTCATGAGATTAGGAGCCTTCAGAAACTCATAGTCCTTAATCCCTATTGCCAAACTGTGCCAGGGCAGGTATCAATCAAGAACCGCCTGCTCTCCTTCGACTGCTGTGACAGACACATCTGAGAGAGGAGAGATGGGAGAGGAGAGAGGAGTGAAGAGGAGAGGAGGAGGAGAGAGAGGAGTGCCTTGGTGTGTCGCAGTGTGTCTCACTGTATTTCAGTGTACATCAGTGTCTCAGTGTGTGTATCTCAATATGCATCTCATTGTATCTCAATATGTATTTCAGTGTATCTCAGTGTGTATCAGTATCTCGGTGTCTATCTCAATATGTATTTCAGTGTTTGTCAGTGTCTATCTCAATATGTATTTCAGTCTATGTCAGTGTATCTCAATATGTATTTCAGTGTATGTCAGTGTGTCTCAGTATCTCAATATATATCTCAGTGTGTATGTCAGTGTGTCTCTGTCTAGCTCAGTGCAGGGTTAGAAACTCCCGCTCGCCCGAGGCGAATTAAATCTGATGAGGCCTAGTTGATGTCTGTGTCTCATATACTGTCATGTTCTATAGGAGGCTGTGTGGTCCAGTGGTAAAGAAAAGGGCTTGTAATTAGGAGGTCCCCGGTTCAAATCCCATCTCAGCCACTGACTCATTGTGTGACCCTGAGCAAGTCACTAAACCTCCTTGTGCTCCGTCTTTCGGGTGAGACGTAATTGTAAGTGACTCTGCAGCTGATGCATAGTTCACACACTCTAGTCTCTGTAAGTCGCCCTGGATAAATTATTAAATAAACAAATAATAATAATGTTCAGTCTTGCATTAAAAATGCAGGCAATTTTCTAACAGGGTGTAGCAATGGTGAATAAGCATTCACAAATAATGATTAGAAAACAGTCACTCGGAACTGAAACCTCCCTTCATCTCCCCTGCAATGCCAACCCCACTGAATGACGTTTTACGTTTGTGTTCTCCCTCTGCGCGTGATACTAAGTTTATCATTTGAATTTACTGAAACACGCTGCATCTTCTGAAGTAAGTGTAAAGTAATTTTACATTAACATGTTGATTTATACTGTGTTAAGACCCAGACTGAAGATGTCATTAGCAAAGGGGCCGGTTGTACTAACGAGGTCAAACAATAGGCCACGTTTTACTAACCATTTAAAAACTAATAAACAAACAATTACCATTGTGAACATTATCACAGAATGTTGCTTAAAACATAAGAACACAATATATTCATAATAAAGTTGATAAAAACAGTAACACGTTTAAAGCTTGGGACTCGCTGTCTGTAGCTTGGTGTTGTTTACATTATCGTCAGCATATTTTAAGTGACTGGAAGCTGAAATCACTTTTTTTAAAACACACTTTTCTTATACCAATACAGTATTGGTGAGCGATAATCAGTTTGCTTGAAAATCAGGCTTTAATCACTGATAACAGGTGCACAGGCGGTGATCCGTTAGCTCGGGGCTCAAGCACCAATGAGGGAAAATAAGGTCCCGCACAGTACAAATAAATCACCTGTTCTGATTCAAATTACAGTGTGGATGCTTCACAACAGAACTGTTATTGCAGCGTTTAAAAATATAAAATCCATTAATACAAAGTCTCCCAGCTTTCTTGAAATGATCTGCGTTTCCCTCGTTTTTCTTTTGTATTTGTTATGCTCTCATTAGTATCTAAACCTGGTAGATACAGCGTCCGTCAGTTCTGGCAGATTCTACTGTACTTGCTGAAGCGGTTTTCTCCCACTGCTAATTAAAATAAATAAATAAATAAATAAATAAATAAATAAATAAATAATAATAATAAATAAAATAGCCACCTAACAATTTCATCCTGAGGGCTACAGTGAAACGAGGGGCGTTAGATTTGAGTACTCAGAAATTGTAGCTCACGAACTCAAGCAATATATTTCTTGAAAATCCCACCCCTACTATCAGACCGCAAACTTTTTAATCTCTGAGGCAGACTTTAATACCAGTCACAGTGAACATTTTGTTGGCCTTTTTATAGCTTCCCCACATTGTCTAGATGAATACATTTCTGAGTCAACATAAAACGCTTAGGTCTTTTTTTATAGATTCTTTCTTCAATTTCAGTACCTCCCACATGATATTTATAATGCACATTTTTATTGCCTGCGTGCAGAACCTTACACTTCACTCTATTAAATGTTAACCCTTGGGTGTAATTTGGGGGACGGTAACCAGGGTTCCACCTTCTCCTATCAAACAATCTAGACTCATTATTTAAACCCCTCACAGCCTATGCTCTCTCTGTTGCGTTAGCTTTTTTGCATACACTGCGACCCGTTCTCCATCCCTGCCGGATTCTCCTCAAAATATCTCATCAGTTTCGATGGAAGCTCAGTACTTCTAATGCAGACCTCTACCCAGCAATCAGACCTGCTCCCCCGGCACTACAGAGATGAAACCCCCCCGCCTCCTGAGCAGCTATAAGGTTTGGCCACTCGCCAAACTCTGCACGTCAACAATATCAACATGTCGGCTGGAAGCGAGCGTATAACGTTGTTCAATAATAATTGTACCTTTATATCTGCTACACCCACATTGCCTCCTTCTCGCAAGCATGCTTCCGCAAACTCGCTTGCCCAGAGTCCCAGCACAGGCGCAGCGGCCCCTCCTCTCCAGTCATGGTTGTCGTCTCCTCTCCAGCACAGCAGCGCAGCAACCAGACGCACCTGAACAGTTCATCCTTCAGCTTCATAACAACATTTTCGAGGATGAAGTCCCTCATTCAACCCATCTCAGTCTCAATTGCTTCAATCAATACACGCCTCAACGATACAGACAAACGGGTTGCTTCCAACACTGCAGCAATCTCCATTACTTTAAGTCCAGTATTCACCACTTCAATCATGGCCACCGTCTTTGGATTCAACACTTCCAGTCCCCACAATTGAAGTTCCCATGAACAACCAGGACATCAGCCGCCCTCAATGGTCCACAGCAAACGCTTGTAGTGAGAAATCAAGTACAGCGACCACATATGGTTTCTTTGATTTGAGCAATATTAAGGGTTATTTTCTAAGCTCACTTAATTTTGTATTTCTCATATCTCTGTGGTACACCTTGCTGCAACACTAGAACAATCAACAAATGAAGTTCCAGCAGCTCATCTTTAATTGTTTGGATAACAGTTTCCCGTAATTTCATCATCCAGGCTCTCCATCTTCCAAGTTAACACCCATCTGGATGGCATAGATGGCTAATTCGTTTCAGGAGGAACATCAGCTTCCACTGCAGCTTCTTCTGCATCCACCCTCCGTCCTCCTCAAGCATTGAAGTCTCCCCCCCCCTCCCATCATAGCAACCCAGCCAGCCACTGCTTCAATTTCAATTCCAACCATAAATATTCCAGAATTCAACTTTGCTTCAGCTTCTCCTCAGTCTGCAGCAGCTATCCGCCGCCACGCTCTTTCACCTCAATTACGCGGCCAAATAATTGAAGATCACCAAGTTTTGCAGTCTGGCTCATTCAGCAGCTCCAAACCCTCTTCAGGTCCTCCTACACTACTGTGCGCCTCACACTCAGAGGAATTTCCAAGAGCCTTCCACCTTCATCTCCATCCAGACTACCCATATCTACAGATGTCCCTTCCCAATTAATTTCAATTTTGCGCTCAGGACGTTTCAATCCATTTGACGACCTGGTAATGGAAGCTATGTGCTTGTCAGCTTTCTTTGGATTTATAAGAAGTGCAGAACTCACAGTACCATCACTATCCAGTTTCTGCTCCACAAATATCATCACCAGGCACTGGTGCAACCTCCTCAACAGCTCACGCAAACATTAATCAACACCTAATTAAGTCTATGGGTTGCTGGTCCTCCTCAGCAGTTAATTCATACACCCGATCATTCCCTTCTGACATCGCAGCAGCACAACAGTATCGCTAGCATGCCCGGAGTGGGGGCGCCCTCTCCGCCACGACTACCAGAGGTTTCCCCCTAATAGAGGGGGTTTTTCCTCTCCACCGAGCGGATGGCCTACACATAGCTTTTCCCCATAACCAGTCTTTCTGTTTCTGTTTGTCTCTTCTTCCTTGTTTTATGTGGTGCAGGTTCTGCGGGGAGCCGGTGCAGTCGGTAATACGTTCTTCGAATGGTCAGAGGGGACCACCGTCAAACTATTTCACAGCTCATGTGCTATATCTTGCCTCAAGACGAGAAGGCTCTTTCTCCATCCTCCTGGGACGTGGCCCTCATACCTTAGTGCTCGAGTCCCACATTGACAGCTCTTGAGTACCCAGCTGCGGGGCAACGCCTAATAACAGCTCACGAGATTCAGAGTTTCTGTCATTTCAGGGGCCCGGTAGACCAACACGTCTGGCCTCAAACCATTCAAGAAGGTTCCCCGGGTGGCTCTGGGCCCGTCCTTTTATCTCCCCTTCAGCATCTCTCCCCTACATGTTCCTAAGCACTTTTATCCCTGAAGCCACACCTCGCACCCGAGGCCAAGCCTCTACCTAACCCTTACACAGCCCTTGCTTCCGTCCCGTGAAATGTCATTTGCCATGTGTCTGCCTGGTTCTGAATGCGTCTAGATCATTTTGAATGACCTTTGCTGCTGCAACAGTGTTTGCCACTCCTCCTATTTTTGTGTCGTCTGCAAATTGAACAAGTTTGCTTACTAAACCAGAATCTAAATCATTAATGTAGATTAGGAATAGCAGAGGACCTAATACTGTACACCATTGGTTACCTCGCTCCATTTTGAGGTTTCTCCTCTAATCAGTACTTTCTGTTTTTTACATGTTAACCACTCCCTAATCCATGTGCATGCATTTCCTAGAATCCGTACTGCATTCAGTTTGAGAATTAATTGGTTTATGCAGGACTTTGTCAAAAGCTTTCTGGAAATCTAAATAAACCATGTCGTACGCTTTGCAATTATCGATTGTCTTGCATCATCAAAAAAAATCAAGCGGGTTAGTTAGACACGATCTCCCTTTCCTAAAACCATGCTGACTGTCTCCCAGGATATTGTTACCATATAGGTAATTTTCCATTTTGGATATTATTAGAGTTTCCATAAGTTTACATATAATAGAAGTCATGCTTATTGGTCTGTAGTTATTTGGTTCGGTTTTCTCCCTTTTTGTGGATCAGTATTACGTTTGCTATTTTCCAGTCTGTCGGTACAACCCCTGTGTCAAGAGACTGTTGCATGATCTTGGGTAGGGGTTTGTAAATAACTTCATTCATTTCTTTGAGTACTATTGGGAGGATCTCATCCGGCCCAGGGGATTTGTTTATTTTAAGAGCTCCTAGTTCCTTTTAACACTTCTGCCTCTGTTATGCTAAAGTTATTTAAAACTGGATAGGAACAGGTCGACATGTGGGGCATGTTGTCCGAATCCTCCTTTGTAAAAACTTGTGAAAAGTAATCATTTAATATATTTGTTATTTTTTTCTCTTCGACTATGATTTTGCCATTTGTATCTCTGAGACATTTTACTCCTTGAATGTTACTTTGCTGTTGTAATATTGGAAAAAGTTTTTGGAATTGGTTTTAGCCCCCTTGGCAATGTTAATTTCTATCTCTCTCTTGGCTTTTCTAACTTCCTTTTTGACTTGCATTTGCAGTTCCAGGTACTCTTTCTGTGTACTTTGTTCTTGGTCCCTTTTAAATGCTCTGTAAAGTGCCTTTTTTCTCTGGATATTTTTTTTAATTGATCAAATTAAACCATTTTGGCCATTTTTTTTTTTTTTTTTTTAATTTAGTCGTCGCCAATTATTTACCCCGGTTTTCTCACCAATTTAGCATGCCCAATTATTATCTGTATCCAGGCTCCCGCTCGCAACCCCCGCCGACTTCGGGAAGCGGCGGCTGGAACACGCGTCCTCCGAAACGTGCTCCTGCCAAGCCGTCATTTTTCGCATTGCAGATCCACAGCAATGCCACCAGACCTATAGTGCCGGAGGACAACACAGATCTGGCGGCTCCACTGCAGAACCACAGACGCCCTGTCGGCCACAGGGGTCGCTGATGCGCGGTGAGCCGTGGATTCCCCTGCCGACCTAAGCCCTCCCTACCTGGGCAGCGCTCAGCCAATTGTGCGCCGCCCCCTAGGAACTCCCGGTCACGGTCGGTTGTGACATTTTTGAAAGACAGCCATGCTTTTTACATTTACCTCCTCTTTTTAATGTTCTCTTGCTATTCTAATATTGGAAAAAAAACTTTTTGGAATTTGTTTTAGCCCCCTTAGCAATGCAATTCTATTTCTCTCTGGCCAGGCAGCAAAAAGAAGGGAGGTCATGATTGTTGGGGACTCCATATTATTATTATTATTATTGTTATTATTATTATTATTATTATTTATTTCTTAGCAGACGCCCTCATCCAGGGCGACTTACAATTGTTACAAGATATCACATTATTTTTACATACAATTACCCATTTATACAGTTGGGTTTTTACTGGAACAATCTAGGTAAAGTACCTTGCTCAAGGGTACAGCAGCAGTATCCCCCACCTGGGATTGAACCCATGACCCTCCGGTCAAGAGTCCAGAGCCCTAACCACTACTCCATATTGAGAAACACAGCAAGTTCAGTGCGCAGTCTGGTCCCCATTACTACAACAGTGTGCTGCCTTCCAGGAGCCTCCGTCACGCACATCACTGAGAACGTGGACAGGCTCCTAAAACGAACAAGAGACGGCCCTGTAGTACTCGTCCACATCTGCACAACATTGGAAGAAATAGGTCAAAATCCCTGCAAAACAAATTCAGAGAGCTAGGAAGGAAATTAAAAGAAAATACCAAAACTGTGGTATTTTCTGGGATGCAGCCGGCACCTTCTACAACAAGGACTATCTATATAGGCGGGACAGACTGCACTTAAATAAAAGGGGAACCAGTCTACTCGGAGAAAGGATCCTTGACGAGGTTCAGAAGCATTTAAAATTAGCACGGAAGGGGGGAAAACAGAAAAAACAGAAGGGAGACCACATCAAAACAAAAAAACAGAAGGGAGACCACATCAAAACAAGGACAACAACTCAGGTAAGACAGCCATTAAATGTATTTATCTAAATGCTTGAAGTCTCAGAAACAAAATGTTAGAACTTGAAGCTACTGCACTAACAAGTAACTACGATGTGATCGGTGTTACAGAAAAAAGGAGTGGCAAACAGCGTTGCAGCAACAAAGGTCATTCAAAATGATCTACACCAGTGGTTTTCAAACTTTTAGGCCCGTACCCTTCCCAAAAATCTAGTCTCAGTACCCCATCTGAGATAGGGGCAAATCTAGTCTACCCCCATCTGAGATAGGGGCAAATCTAGTCTACCCCCATCTGAGATAGGGGCATAATGTACCTATGAATATTTTCTATTTACTAGGCTTAAGTACTTATTGATGTTAACTGAAAATATACAGTACTGTGCAAAAGTTTTAGGCAGGTGTGAAAAAATGCTGTAAAGTAAGAATGCTTTCAAAAATAGACATGTTAATAGATTATATTGATCAATTAACTAAATGCAAAGTGAGTGAACAGAAGAAAAATCTAAATCAAATCCATATCTGGTGTCACCACCCTTTGTCTTCAAAACAGCATCAAGCATCAATTCTTCTAGGTACACTTGCACACAGTTTTTGAAGGAACTCGGCAGGTAGGTTGGCCCAAACATCTTGGAGAACTAACCACAGTTCTTCTGTGGATTTAGGCAGCCTCAGTTGCTTCTCTCTCTTCATGTAATCCCAGACAGACTTGATGATGTTGAGATCAGGGCTCTGTGGGGGCCATACCATCACTTCCAGGACTCCTTGTTCTTCTTTACGCTGAAGATAGTTCTTAATGACTTTCGCTGTATGTTTGGAGTCGTTGTCATGCTGCAGAATAAATTTGGGGCCAATCAGATGCCTCCCTGATGGTATTGCATGATGGATAAGTATCTGCCTGTACTTCTCAGCATTGAGGAGACCATTAATTCTGATCAAATCCCCAACTCCATTTGCAGAAATGCAGCCCCAAACTTGCAAGGAACCTCCACCATGCTTCAATGTTGCCTGCAGACACTCATTCGTGTACGCTCTCCAGCCCTTCGGCGAACAAACTGCCTTCTGCTACAGCCAAATATTTCAAATTTTGACTCATCAGTCCAGAGCACCTGCTGCCATTTTTCTGCACCCCAGTTCCTGTGTTTTCGTGCATAGTTGAGTCGCTTGGCCTTGTTTCCACGTCGGAGGTATGGCTTTTTGGCCGCAAGTCTTCTATGAAGGCCACTTCTGACCAGACTTCTCCGGACAGTAGATGGGTGTACCAGGGTCCCACTGTTTTCTGCCAATTCTGAGCTGATGGCACTGCTGGACATCTTCCGATTGCGAAGGGAAGTAAGCATGATGTGTCTTTCATCTGCTGCAGTAAGTTTCCTTGGCCGACCACTGCGTCTACGGTCCTCAACGTTGCCCGTTTCTTTGTGCTTCTTCAAAAGAGCTTGGACAGCACATCTGGAAACCCCTGTCTGCCTTGAAATTTCTGCCTGCGAGAGACCTTGCTGATGCAGTATAACTACCTTGTGTCTTGTTGCTGTGCTCAGTCTTGCCATGGTGTATGACTTTTGACAGTAAACTGTCTTCAGCAACCTCACCTTGTTAGCTGAGTTTGGCTGTTCCTCACCCAGTTTTATTCCTCCTACACAGCTGTTTCTGTTTCAGTTAATGATTGTGTTTCAACCTACATATTGAATTGATGATCATTAGCACCTGTTTGGTATAATTGTTTAATCGTACACCTGACTATATGCTTACAAAATCCCTGACTTTGTGCAAGTGTACCCAGAAGAATTGAAGCTGTTTTGAAGGCAAAGGGTTGTCACACCAAATATGGATTTGATTTAGATTTTTCTTCTGTTCACTCACTTTGCATTTAGTTAATTGATAAATATAATCTATTAACATGTCTATTTTTGAAAGCATTCTTACTTTACAGCATTTTTTCACACCTGCCTAAAACTTTTGCACAGTACTGTATATTTGCTTACAATTGTAAGTCGCCCTGGATAAGGGCGTCTGCTAAGAAATAAATAATAATAATAATAATAATATATTTTT
>JAGXEW010000064.1:294046-301546 GCA_030684275.1 Acipenser oxyrinchus oxyrinchus
TCCCTCCCTCCAGGCTGAATCGTTCTCTCTCCCTCCCTCCCTCCAGGCTGAATCGTTCTCTCTCCCTCCCTCCCTCCAGGCTGAATCGTTCTCTCTCTCCCTCCCTCCAGGCTGAATCGTTCTCTCTCTCCCTCCCTCCAGGCTGAATCGTTCTCTCCTCCCTCCCTCCCTCCAGGCTGAATCGTTCTCTCTCTCTCCCTCCCCTCCAGGCTGAATCGTTCTCTCTCTCTCCCTCCCTCCAGGCTGAATCGTTCTCTCTCTCCCTCCAGGCTGAATCGTTCTCTCTCCCTCCCTCCAGGCTGAATCGTTCTCTCTCTCTCCCTCCCTCCAGGCTGAATCGTTCTCTCTCTCTCCCTCCAGGCTGAATCGTTCTCAGTTCCATGTTGTGTTTTACACACCCAGCGATCGCCCCTCTCCGATTTTCATCCACTTTTAGTTTACCTGTGATTATTAGCTGTCTTATTTAGAATAAACACGGCAACGACAGGCACTTCCTGAGACGAGGCACACAGGAGCCTGAGACGAGTGCTGGCTCATCTATAAAGACTGATCTCTGCTGTGTTACACATGTCTACGGCAGTACAATACAATACAATATAATACAATACTACAGCTCCCAGCATCCCTCGCCATTGCCGCGGGTGCAGAGGCATGCTGGGAGCTGTAGTCCTAGCCAGGGCTGCACTGATTCTCAATACAGTAGCCACGGCACAGTGAGTCTCGCTACGACACGGAGCAGCCCTGCTTCCTCCGTCGCTTGCTTTTTCCGTTTCTTCGCTCGTTGCGCGACGCACCGCCTCCTTGAAGATGTCGGCGACGTTCTCCTGGAACCTCGCGGAGCATTCCAGATACATGGAGGCTCGGATCTGCTTAGCTGTGTGCTCACCCTGAGAGAGAAGATCATCAATACAGAGAGAGAGAAAATCAATACCCAATCAATACAGAGAGAGAGAATCAATACAGAGAGAGAATCAATCAATACAGAGAGAGATCATCAATACAGAGAGAGAGAAAATCAATACAGAGAGAGAGAAAATCAATACAGAGAGAGATCATCAATACAGAGAGAGAGCATCAATACAGAGAGAGATCATCAATACAGAGAGAGATCATCAATACAGAGAGAGATCATCAATACAGAGAGAGAGATCATCAATACAGAGAGAGAGATCATCAATACAGAGAGAGATCATCAATACAGAGAGAGAGAGAGAATCAATACACAATCAATCAATACAGAGAGAGAGATCATCAATACAGAGAGAGAGATCATCAATACAGAGAGAGATCATCAATACAGAGAGAGAGAGAGAATCAATACACAATCAATCAATACAGAGAGAGAGATCATCAATACAGAGAGAGAGATCATCAATACAGAGAGAGAGAGATCATCAATACAGGAGAGAGAAATACAATCAATACAGAGAGAGATCATCAATACAGAGAGAGAGAAGAGAGGGAGGGAGGAGAGGTGAGAGGGAGGAAAGGAAGAGAGAGAGAGAAAGAGGAGAGAGAGAGAGGAAAGGGAGAGAGAGAGAGGAGAGAGAGAGGGAGGAGAGAGGGAGGAGAGGGAGGGAGAGAGAGAGGAGAGAGAGAGGGAGGAGAGGTGAGAGATCATCAATACAGAGAGAGAGAGGGAGAGAGAGGGAGAGAGAGAGAGGGAGAGAGAGAGAGAATAAAGTTAACAGCAAGTTTCGTGACAATGGGATCAGCTCTTCTCCAGATATCTCTGTTTAAATGGATGACGTGTGACCTGCATGCCATGTCAGCCTGCACTGCACCCTCCACCAGCAGAGGGCAATGAGACACACACACACACACACACACACACACACAGACACACAGACACACACACACATACACAGACAGACACACACAGAAACACATACACTCACCCACACACACTGGCATGCACACGACACACAGACTGACTCACAGTAGCCCTGCCCTGTTTCTGTGCAGTCACACGCACACACAGCCCTTGATAAGCCTGTGTTCTCTCCTGTGTTGCTCTGTTTTCTCTCCTGTGTTGCTCTGTTTTCTCTCCTGTGTTGCTGTGTTTTCTCCTCCCTGTGTTGCTGTGTTTTCTCTCCCTGTGTTGCTGTGTTTTCTCTCCCTGTGTTGCTGTGTTTTCTCCTCCCTGTGTTGCTGTGTTTTCTCCTCCCTGTGTTGCTGTGTTTTCTCTCCTGTGTTGCTGTGTTTTCTCTCCCTGTGTTGTTGTGTTTTCTCTCCCTGTGTTGCTGTGTTTTCTCTCCTGTGTTGCTGTGTTTTCTCTCCTGTGTTGCTGTGTTTTCTCTCCCTGTGTTGCTGTGTTTTCTCTCCTGTGTTGCTGTGTTTTCTCTCCTGTGTTGCTGTGTTTTCTCTCCTGTGTTGCTGTGTTTTCTCTCCTGTGTTGCTGTGTTTTCTCTCCTGTGTTGCTGTGTTTTCTCTCCCTGTGTTGCTGTGTTTTCTCTCCTGTGTTGCTGTGTTTTCTCTCCTGTGTTGCTGTGTTTTCTCTCCCTGTGTTGCTGTGTTTTCTCTCCTGTGTTGCTGTGTTTTCTCTCCTGTGTTGCTGTGTTTTCTCCTCCCTGTGTTGCTGTGTTTTCTCTCCTGTGTTGCTGTGTTTTCTCCTCCCTGTGTTGCTGTGTTTTCCCTCCTGTGTTGCTGTGTTTCTCCCGCAGCTCCCGGTGGTGGCAGGCTGCATTACCTGTGAGTAAGTGATGGGCTCCAGCCCGTTGGCCCTCAGTTTATGGAGCGGATCTTGTCTTTCCAGCAGGTCTGTCTTGCACCCCACGAGCAAAACGGGGACCCCTTACAGAAGTGATGGACCTCTGGGGACCACTGTTCATAAAGAGACAAAAAAGAGGGTTGAGATATAAAGGCTCCCTTTACCTTTCCATGAGGTTTGCATTCATTCCCAGCTGCTGCTCGTCTTGTCACTCAAACACTGTGTTTATTATTATTTTGTTGCTCAGTCTGTGTTGCTTTGACTGTGAGTTCAGGAGCTGCTCTTCAGTTCTAGCTGCGCTGCCATAGTTATTGTATTGTGAATCGGTACAGCCCTGGCTAGGACTACAGCTCCCAGCATGCCTCTGCACCCGCGGCAATGGTGAGGGATGCTGGGAGCTGTAGTTCTTTAACTGCAATGCGCTGGGCTGGGCTGTATTACATTGGGTGCGTTCATGGAGATCATTCTGCGCATACTCTGTGCAGTTTAGCCAATCTGACCAGTTCACGGAGATCATTCTTAGAAGATCATTGGCTAAATTGGTGCGATTCTGCACAGGAGCTGTAGTCCAAGCCAGGGCTGTACCGATTCACAATACAATAACTATGGCAGCGCAGCTAGAACTGAAGAGCAGCTCCTGAACTCACAGTCAAAGCAACACAGACTGAGCAAAAACAATGTAATACAGCCCAGTGCATTGCAGTTAAAGAACTACAGCTCCCAGCATCCCTCACCATTGCGCGGGTGCAGAGGCATGCTGGGAGCTGTAGTCCTAGCCTGGGCTGTACCGATTCACAATACAATACAGTAACTTCGAGCTTACCTTGGTGAGAACATTGTCAAAGCTGCGGGGTTTGTGACATCGTAGCAGATCAGCACCACATTGGCTCCTGTGTATGAGAGGGGCTGAGCCTGTCGTAGTCTTCTTGGCCTGTCAGAAGCAAGCACACAAGCGATGTATTTCATGTCAGCAGCTTCCAGCGACTGGGTTCCTGTTTATCAGAGTTTCAGTGTGAGTTTGCATGGATCTTTCTGAGCTGTTATTTTCATCTCTTTATTTTTCTCCTCCTCCTCCTCCTCCTAACATGCCGGGCAAGCAAAGGGTTAGCTATTAAACTAAACTCTCTTCAGAATGTAGTAAACTAACACAGACCCCAAGAAGAAGGGATTATATTGTAGCATCAAACTGAACAGGATTGTGGGGCATGTCTGTCTGTCTGTCTGTCTGTCTGCAGCTTTAATAAAACTAAACTCTTTTCAGAATGTAGTAAACTAACACAGACCCCAAGAAGAAGGGATTATATTCTAGCATCAAACTGAACAGGATTGTGTGTCTGTCTGCCTGCCTGCCTGTCTGTCTGTGTGTTTGTCTGTCTGTGTGTTTGTCTGTCTGTGTGTTTGTCTCTCTGTGTGTTTGTCTATGTGTCTGTCAGTCTGTGTGTGTCAGTCTGTGTGTGTGTCAGTCTGTGTGTGTGTGTGAGTCTGTGTCTGTCAGTCTGTGTGTGTGTGTGCATGTGTGTGTGTGTGTGTGTGTCGTGTGTGTGTGTGTGTGTGTGTGTGTGTGTGTGTGTGTGTGTGTGTGTGTGTGTGTGTGTGTGTGTGTGTGTGTGTGTGTGTGTGTGTGTGTGTGTGTGTGTGTGTGTGTGTGTGTGTGTGTGTGTGTGTGTGTGTGTGTGTGTGTGTGTGTGTGTGTGTGTGTGTGTGTGTGTGTGTGTGTGTGTGTGTGTGTGTGTGTGTGTGAGACGTGTTTTTAACTCCTCTATTCTCAGAATTACCGCTGTATCCCACAAGTTGATTTCAGTCTGTTTGTTGTCGACTGTGACGCTGGCAGTGTATCTGTCAAACACCGTTGGAACGTAAGCCTAAGAACAAAGAAATGAACAAATGTTACAGATTATATAGACAGTACAGACACTGCTGTTAGTCTAGCTGAGGAGACAGACAGCAGACCTGTTCCAGAGGAGACAGGGACAGGGGGCTAGACACTGCTGTACTAACACAGACCCCAAGAAGAAGGGATTATATTGTAGCTGCCAAACTGAACAGGATTGTGGGGCTCTGTCTGTCTGTCTGTCTGTCTGCAGCTTTAATGAAACTAAACTCTTTTCAGAATGTAGTAAACTAACACAGACCCCAAGAAGAAGGGATTATATTGTAGCGTCAAACTGAACAGGATTGTGGGGCTCTGTCTGTCTGTCTGTCTGTCTGTCTGTCTGTCTGTCTGTCTGTCTGTCTGGGGATGTAAACAATGCTAATCTTCACTGACGCTGTTAATTGTAGATCGGTACTAATTACTTCCTTCAACTAAACCCAAAGTATTTTTGCAAAAAGGAAAAATAAAATTCTAATCCGAATCACAATGTGTTTAATCAGCCTGGGAAGAGAAGGTTACCCTTGAATTGGAACAGCTGCAGACTTAACCCGTCACTGCCAAACTGTGAGACTGAAACGCACTGTGCTGTGAGAGACACCCCACACAGACACACACTGAGACACACTGAGACACACACACACACACTGAGACACAGACACACACACACACCCACACACTGAGACACACACACACACTGAGACACAGACACACACACACACCCACTGACACACACACACACACACTGAGACACCCCCCACACACACAGAGACACACTGAGACACACACACACACACTGAGACACAGACACACACACACACCCACACACTGAGACACACACACACACACTGAGACACAGACACACACACACACCCACACACTGAGACACACACACACACTGAGACACAGACACACACACACACCCACTGACACACACACACACACACTGAGACACCCACACACACACAGAGACACACTGAGCACACACACACACACACTGAGACACAGACACACACACACACCCACACACTGAGACACACACACACACTGAGACACAGACACACACACACCCACACAGACACACACACACACACACACTGAGACACACACACACAGACTGAGACACACACACACACACACACACTGACACACACACACACACACACACACACTGACACACACACACACTGAGACACACACACACACACTGAGACACAGACACACACACACACCCACACACTGAGACACACACACACACTGAGACACAGACACACACACACACCCACTGACACACACACACACACACTGAGACACCCCCCACACACACAGAGACACACTGAGACACACTGAGACACACACACACACACTGAGACACAGACACACACACACACCCACACACTGAGACACACACACACACTGAGACACAGACACACACACACACCCACTGACACACACACACACACACTGAGACACCCCCCACACACACAGAGACACACTGAGACACAGACACACACACACCCACACCCACACACACACACACACACACACACACACACACACACTGAGACGCACACAGATATACACAGACACTGAAACACACACAGATACAGACAGACACAGACACACTCACTCACACACAGTGACACACACACAGTTTTAAGGTAGGTCGTTAGTGCAGTGTTCTAATTAAATCTCATTAAAATTCACAGACACATTCTTTGAGAAACTGCCGGTGACCTTGTGCTGTATGTGTGAAAACACTTAGGTGTGCAATATAATCCCTTCAGACAGACAGACAGACAGACAGACAGACAGACAGACAGACAGACAGACAGAGCCCCACAATCCTGTTCAGTTTGACGCTACAATATAATCCCTTCTTCTTGTGGTCTGTGTTAGTTTATAATTCAGATAAAGCCGGCTCTTCCACTCCAGGTCTTTGTTCCATCCCTGTTCTAAATTATTTAATTGAACCAATTAATGAACCCTCCCTCCCTCCCTCCCTCCACACCCTGAACCTGAACCATATCCCGATGCACCTGCTAAACCTGCAGACAGACAGAGCACACAATCCTGGATGCACAGATAGACAGACAGACAGACACAATCCTGGATGCACAGATAGACAGACAGACAGACACAATCCTGGATGCACAGATAGACAGACAGACAGACACAATCCTGGATGCACAGATAGACAGATAGACAGACAGACAGACACAATCCTGGATGCACAGATAGACAGACAGACAGACAGACACAATCCTGGATGCATAGACAGATAGACAGACAGACAGACACAATCCTGGATGCACAGATAGACAGACAGACAGACAGACACAATCCTGGATGCACAGACAGACACAATCCTGGATGCACAGATAGACAGACAGACAGACAGACACAATCCTGGATGCATAGACAGACAGATAGACAGACAGACAGACACAATCCTGGATGCACAGACAGACAGATAGACAGACAGACACAATCCTGGATGCACAGATAGATAGACAGACTGACGGACAGACAGACAGAGCCACACAATCCTGGATGCACAGATAGACAGAAAGAGAGACAGACAGACAGAGCCACACAATCCTGGATGCACAGATAGACAGATAGACAGACAGACAGACAGACAGAGCCACACAATCCTGGATGCACAGATAGACAGATAGACAGACAGACAGACACAATCCTGGATGCACAGATAGACAGACAGACAGACACAATCCTGGATGCACAGATAGACAGACAGACAGACACAATCCTGGATGGACAGACAGACAGATAGACTGACTGACAGACAGATAAACAGAGGGATTGACAGACAGACAGATAAACAGAGATTGACAGACAGACAGACAGACAGATAAACAGAGAGATTGACACACACACACAAAATACACAGACACAC
>JAGXEW010000064.1:304046-312211 GCA_030684275.1 Acipenser oxyrinchus oxyrinchus
CATTTAGCTCGAGAACTACAGATTTATCAACGGCTGCGTTGCCGGGGTAACGGAGAGAGAGACGAATTTAAAATTAATAAAGAAATCAATAAAGCCAACTGATACACCTGTGAAGCTAGTTATTGAATGAACGATTAAAACGCATATCTAAAGTTTTTAAAAGATGTATTTTAATGGCCGTATTGATTGAACTCGTCTAATAATAATAATAATAATAATAATAATAATAATAATAATAATAATAATAATAATAATAATAATAATAATAATAATAATCGTTTATCTTGTAAATTGAGTTGATTTCAATATTTTTTTAAAAGTCGAGAATTTCACAATTCAGAACGAAAGTAGTTGCATCATTAAAAAAAAGTTGAAAAAAAACGTCTTTCGGGTAAAAAATATATAAATAACTGAACTGAGTCATTGAATCGATTTTAAATTATTTAAAAAATAACAGTACTGAAACAAAAATCTCATTAAAATGCACAAATTAAAAGAGCGTTTTAAAATAGTCAGTCTTACTGCAAAAAAAAGGATTTACGCGTAAAAAAAAATAACAAAAGCGAGTCCTTATTTTTTCTATTGGTGAGAATATCTAGAAGATAAAAAGTAAAAGGTATGTGTTCGGTCCGTTTTCTTTAAAAGACAAGCAAAAAAAACACGTTGTGGCTTTTTTAAAATTGTTTTTGTTTTATCTTGCTTTCTTTTATTTTAAATTCGGGTTATCGATAAAGTCCGCAATCTCCATTCAGAGCTACAGTACAGCTAAACTTATCATAGTTTATAGTTCCCGTCCGAGCCTCGTATTCTCTTCGGTTTCAGATCCAATTACAGTTCAGCTCAGTCTGTTTGAAGGACTCGGCGTCTCTTAGGGAGTTAAAAGGTTATAATCAGCAGAAAATCCCTCCAGGCGAAATGAAATTTTAAAAAAAATGCGTGACGTCAGTAAAACTGGGATAGGCAGAGGGAGAGAGGGAGTGGAAGAGAGAGAGAGAGAGAGAGAGAGAGAGAGAGAGAGAGAGGGGGGAGTGAGTCAGAGGGTTGGGTGGAAAATACATTTTTTTTGACTGAAACAGCGTTGACGGTCCCGTTTGTTTAGCCCTCCTCGCTTGCATTTTAAGAAAGACGCGACAATATAATCCCTTCTTCTTGGGGTCTGTGTTAGTTTACTACATTCTGAAAAGAGTTTAGTTTCATTAAAGCTGCAGACAGACAGACAGCTTTTATAAAGACACCACACACACGACATTATTATTATTATTATTATTATTATTATTATTATTATTGTTGATATTGATGTTGTTTTGAGCCTTGACGGGAATGCGCTGACTCGGGTTTCTCCCGCGTGGAAGACCGTCTCGAGCGGAACCGTCACCCGGAGGGCGTCACGAAGTTCAGCGTCCGGAAAACAAACAGCCCGAACTAAACTAAAACCGGTTTATTGGAACCAGCCGTGATGTTTACTGATAAACACGGACAGGATTACCTCTTTTTAACACTGGCAACACTGTCACCGGCCCCTCCTCCCTTTAAAGGAGCGCTGACCATCTTTAAAATCCATTCTCTCACCTCTTATTAGCTTTATTAACATGATCACCGGCCCCTCCTCCCTTTAAAGGAGCGCTGACCATCTTTAAAATCCATTCTCTCACCTCTTATTAGCTTTATTAACATGATCACCGGCCCCTCCCTTTAAAGGAGCGCTGACCATCTTTAAAATCCATTCTCTCACCTCTTATTAGCTTTATTAACATGATCACTGGCCCCTCCCTTTAAAGGAGCGCTGACCATCTTTAAAATCCATTCTCTCACCTCTTATTAGCTTTATTAACATGATCACTGGCCCCTCCCTTTAAAGGAGCGCTGACCATCTTTAAAATCCATTCTCTCACCTCTTATTAGCTTTATTAACATGATCACTGGCCCCTCCCTTTAAAGGAGCGCTGACCATCTTTAAAATCCATTCTCTCACCTCTTATTAGCTTTATTAACATGATCACCGGCCCTCCCTTTAAAGGAGCGCTGACCATCTTTAAAATCCATTCTCTCACCTCTTATTAGCTTTATTAACATGATCACCGGCCCCTCCCTTTAAAGGAGCGCTGACCATCTTTAAAATCCATTCTCTCGCCTCTTATTAGCTTTATTAACATGATCACCGGCCCCTCCCTTTAAAGGAGCGCTGACCATCTTTAAAATCCATTCTCTCACCTCTTATTAGCTTTATTAACACGATCACCGGCCCCTCCCTTTAAAGGAGCGCTGACCATCTTTAAAATCCATTCTCTCACCTCTTATTAGCTTTATTAACATAAAATATTTTCGCTGACCGTGACAGAACCACACACACTGAGACACACAAATAGACACGGTTTCTTTATACAGTATCTGGTTATAATCTTTATTCTTCATCTTCAATTATTTCTGCAGAGATACAATTCGAGTCTCCTCACTTGCAGTTAAACACAACACCACAGCAAAAGGGTTGACACCAAACTAAAAATATATATAAAAAACACCCATTGAAGAAAAACTTACATAGGTTTCAAAATCCATTCTCCCTGTGACCACAAAAAAAAAAAAACTACAGCTCCCAGCGTGCCCCAGCACCGGCATTGACAGTGAGGGATGCTGGGAGCTGTAGTTCTAGCTGTTATGTTGCCAGGTTTGACTGCAGTACGTGTGTGTTTACATGGTAACACTGCTGCAGTCCGGATAAGCATTAAAGCACTACAGCTCCCAGCATGCATCAGCAACAACGTTAACAGTGAGGGATGCTGGGAGTTGTAGTTCTTTATCCAGGCAGCTGTGTGACAGGTTTGACTGCAGTACGTGTGTGTGTTTACACTGGTAACTTCTGCTACAGTCCGGCTAAGCACTACAGCTCCCAGCATTCCCTCACTGTTAATGTGGGTACTGAGGCATGCTGGGAGCTGTAGTTCTTTATAACAGGCAGCTGTATAGACTTCAAGGAAGTGACTCGAAGCTTACAAAGAACTCAGAATACAAACTACACCCCCCAGCCCTGCCTCTGTGCCAGCATTAACAGCGAAGGGCGATGTATTTATTTATTTATTTCATTCCGATTCTCTCAGTCCTGCTGATCCAGTTGATATATGTGTGTGTGTGTGTGTGTGTGTTTTTATCGGTATTACTCAACTGTACAGCAAATCCCTCAGTGTTTATTAACAAGTCTGGCTCTCTCAGTTTCTCGCTGTCTATCAGTGCTGCGCTAGCGAGACGTACCTGTGCTGGCCCCGCCTACCAGCATGCAGCGTGAAGGAATACCCGCTAGAAAAAGTGTCCCGATGGCATCAGATGATTCGAGGGCATTGATCTACGAAATCAATCCACCCTGAACCTAACCCAACCCCAGCCCTAAAAACTAACCCAACCCTAAAAACTAACCCAACCCTGAACCCTAACCCAACCCCAGCCCTAAAACCTAACTCAACCCCAGCCCTGAAACCTAACCCAACCCCAGCCCTGAAACCCAACCCTAACCCTAACCCAACCCTAAAACGTGACCCAACGCCAACCCTAAAACCTAACCCAACCCTAAAACCTAACCCAACCCAATCCTAACCCCAGCCCTAAAACCAAACCAACCCTAAAACTTGACCCAACCCTAAAACCTAACCCAACCCTAAAACCTAACCCAACCCCAACCCTAAAACAAAACCCCAACCCTAAAACCTAACCCAACCCTAAAACCTAACCCAGCCCTAAAACCAAACCAACCCAACCCCAAAACCTAACCAACCCAACCCCAACCCTAAAACCCAACCAAACCCCAACCCTAAAACCCAACCCCAACCCTAAAACCTAACCCAACCCCAACCCTAAAACCCAACCCCAACCCCAACCCTAAAACCTAACCCAACCCAACCCTAAAACCTAACCCAACCCCAACCCTAAAACCAACCCCAACCCCAACCCTAAACCAACCCCAACCCCAACCCTAAAACCAACCCCAACCCTAAACCAACCCCAACCCCAACCCTAAAACAAAACCCACCCCAGCCCTAAACCTAACCCAACCCCAAAACCTAACCAACCCAACCCTAAACCTAACCCAACCCCAACCCTAAAACCAACCCCAACCCCAACCCTAAAACGCAACCCCAGCCCCAACCCTAAAACCAACCCCAACCCCAACCCTAAAACAAAACCCGACCCCAGCCCTAAAACCCAACCCCAACCCTAAACCTAACCCAACCCCAAAACCTAACCAACCCAACCCTAAAACCTACCCCAACCCCAACCCTAAAACCAACCCCAACCCCAACCCTAAAACGCAACCCCAGCCCTAAAACCTAACCCACCCCCAGCCCTAAAACCTAACCCAACCCTAAAACTTAACCCAACCCTAAAACCTAACCCCAACCCCAACCCTAAAACCTAACCCCAACCCCAACCCTAAAACGCAACCCCAGCCCTAAAACCTAACCCAACCCCAGCCCAGCCCTAAAACCTAACCCACCCCCAGCCCAGCCCTAAAACCCAACCCCAACCCTAAAACCTAACCCAACCCTAAAACCCAACCCCAACCCTAAAACCTAACCCGATACCTAACCATTAAAAATCACCGGATGCCCTCAGGACACTTTCTAGCGGATATTTCTGTGTGCTCCTGCCCGCACAGAGAGAAACTGAACACTTTCTTCAGCTGCCTGTATAGAACTACAGCTCCCAGCATGCCTCGCTGTGAACGTCAATGCGGAGGCATGCTGGGAGAAGGAGTTTTTTTCTTCTTTCAGTCCAAATAATTTTACATTTCTTCTTAAACAGTAAGTTAATAATAATAATAATAATAATAATAATAATAATAATAATAATAATAATAATAATAATATGAAGATGCTTAAAGGGAAGGAACATTTTCTGCTTTTAAAAATCGTACTTTGCTTGTATTAATAAACTCGATAAGTATGAAGATTCAGACAGATCTCGGAACAGCTACTACCCCCGAAAACACAACAATAATTCAAAATGCAGCGCTGCAGTACGCCGCTGTCAACACCAGGTGGTGGCAAAGAGGCGACAGCGCTACAATCTATACTGAAAACCCCAAAACTTCTCAACGATAACCATGCAGAAATCAAATAAACAAATACATTGCACACGTAAAAATACAAATCACAACAAAATAAATACATATCTAATCATATTAATAACCGTACTGGGGAGACTAGACTTTGAAATAAATAAAAACAGGTATCAGATTCAGTCAACCCTCTCCCAGAAGGAAAATAGAGATTGTAAGATTTATTTTTTAGCTAGATCTGGAAGACAGACAGACACACACACACAACATGGACAGACACACAGACATTGGTTTATAGTGTTTGTATTATTTGCACATTGACTCTCACACAGTGGAGATTTCTATTCTAAACTCTATATAAATATATCCCCTCGCTCACACACACTGCACATTGACTCTCACACAGATGGAGGCAGACACACACACAGATGGAGACACACAGACACACACACACACGGATGGAGACACACACACACAGATGGAGACACACAAATGGAGGCACACAGACAGACAGACAGACACACACACACACACAGATAGGGGCATGCACACAGACACAAACGGAGGCCCACAGACATTTCTAATAAACCCTAAACACACACACTGAAGCTCGTATTCACAGCTGCTTCGTTGGTCCCCCCACTGAAGAACTTCAAGGTCGGATCTGCAAGACAAGAGAAAACAAACTAGAATGAGCAGCGAGACCCGAATTCAAGAAGCTTTTCAACCAGCCTCGCCTCCACTGCCTGCCTCAGGGAGAGCGGAGCCTCGTCTCCACTGCCTGTCTGCCTGCCTGAGGGGAGAGCGGAGCCTCGTCTCCACTGCCTGCCTGCCTGAGGGGAGAGTGGAGCCTCGTCTCCACTGCCTGCCTGAGGGGAGAGCGGAGCCTCGTCTCCACTGCCTGCCTGCCTGAGGGGAGAGCGGAGCCTCGTCTCCACTGCCTGCCTGAGGGGAGAGCGGAGCCTCGTCTCCACTGCCTGCCTGCCTGAGGGGAGCGGAGCCTCGTCTCCACTGCCTGTCTGCCTGCCTGAGGGGAGAGCGAGCCTCGTCTCCACTGCCTGCCTGCCTGCCTGAGGGGAGAGCGGAGCCTCGTCTCCACTGCCTGCCTGAGGGGAGAGCGGAGCCTTGTCTCCACTGCCTGCCTGAGGGGAGAGCGGAGCCTCGTCTCCACTGCCTGCCTGCCTGAGGGGAGAGCGGAGCCTCGTCGCCACTGCCTGCCTGCCTGAGGGGAGAGCGGAGCCTCGTCTCCACTGCCTGCCTGCCTGCCTGAGGGGAGAGCGGAGCCTCGTCTCCACTGCCTGCCTGCCTGAGGGGAGAGCGGAGCCTCGTCTCCACTGCCTGCCTGCCTGAGGGGAGAGCGGAGCCTTGTCTAAACTGCCTGCCTGCCTGCCTGAGAGGAGAGCGGAGCCTCGTCTCCACTGCCTGCCTGTCTGAGGGGAGAGCGGAGCCTCGTCTCCACTGCCTGCCTGCCCGAGGGGAGAGCGGAGACTCGTCTCCACTGCCTGCCTGCCCGAGGGGAGAGCGGAGCCTCGTCTCCACTGCCTGCCTGCCTGAGGGGAGAGCGGAGCCTCGTCTCCACTGCCTGCCTGCCTGCCTGAGGGGAGAGCGGAGCCTCGTCTCCACTGCCTGCCTGCCTGCCTGAGGGGAGAGCGGAGCCTCGTCTCCACTGCCTGCCTGCCTGCCTGAGGGGAGAGCGGAGCCTCGTCTCCACTGCCTGCCTGCCTGAGGGGAGAGCGGAGCCTCGTCTCCACTGCCTGCCTGCCTGCCTGAGGGGAGAGCGGAGCCTCGTCTCCACTGCCTGCCTGCCTGCCTGAGGGGAGAGCGGAGCCTCGTCTCCACTGCCTGCCTGAGGGGAGAGCGGAGCCTCGTCTCCACTGCCTGCCTGAGGGGAGAGCGGAGCCTCGTCTCCACTGCCTGCCTGAGGGGAGAGCGGAGCCTCGTCTCCACTGCCTGCCTGAGGGGAGAGCGGAGCCTCGTCTCCACTGCCTGCCTGAGGGGAGAGCGGAGCCTCGCCTCCACTGCCTGCCTGAGGGGAGAGCGGAGCCTCGTCTCCACTGCCTGCCTGAGGGGAGAGCGGAGCCTCGTCTCCACTGCCTGCCTGAGGGGAGAGCGGAGCCTCGTCTCCACTGCCTGCCTGCCTGCCTGAGGGAGAGCGGAGCCTCGTCTCCACTGCCTGCCTGCCTGCCTGCCTGAGGGGAGAGCGGAGCCTCGTCTCCACTGCCTGCCTGCCTGCCTGAGGGAGAGCGGAGCCTCGTCTCCACTGCCTGCCTGCCTGCCTGAGGGGAGAGCGGAGCCTCGTCTCCACTGCCTGCCTGCCTGCCTGAGGGGAGAGTGGAGCCTCGTCTCCACTGCCTGCCTGAGGGGAGAGCGGAGCCTCGTCTCCACTGCCTGCCTGCCTGTCTGAGGGGAGAGCGGAGCCTCGTCTCCACTGCCTGCCTGCCTGCCTGAGGGGAGAGTGGCCTCTGCCTCCACTGCCTGCCTGCCTGCCTGAGGGAGAGCGAGCCTCGTCTCCACTGCCTGCCTGCCTGTCTGAGGGGAGAGCGGAGCCTCGTCTCCACTGCCTGCCTGCCTGCCTGAGGGGAGAGTGGCCTGTCTCCACTGCCTGCCTGCCTGAGGGAGAGTGGAGCTTCGTCTCCACTGCCTGTCTGGGCGAGGTGTCACGCAGGTAGAGCCGAGCATCACCAGAAACACCCTCAGGTAACGAGACTCCTATTGCACAGCAGCGTGATCCAGTCCAGGTTTTACTACCAGCTTGATCAGCCCCAGTGTGTCTAGCTAACAAGCTCAGGTGTGTCTTATTATTAAACTCCCAGTGAAACCAGGACTGGATCACACTGCTGTGCAGCGGAGTCTCATTCCCAGCCCTGCATTGTAACTGCAGTTTAATATCACTAGACTGGACTGGAATTCCATTGTAACTGCAGTTTAATATCACTAGACTAGACTGGACTGGAATTACATTGTAACTGCAGTTTAATATCACTAGACTGGACTGGAATTACATTGTAACTGCAGTTTAATATCACTGGACTGGACTGGACTGGAATTACATTGTAACTGCAGTTTAATATCACTAGACTGGACTGGAATTACATTGTAACTGCAGTTTAATATCACG
>JAGXEW010000064.1:312711-322711 GCA_030684275.1 Acipenser oxyrinchus oxyrinchus
TCTCATCAAGCAGCTTCTTGAAGGATCCCAGGGTGTCAGCTTCAACAACATTACTGGGGAGTTGGTTCCAGACCCTCACAATGCTCTGTGTAAAAAAGTGCATCTTATTTTCTGTTCTGAATGCCCCTTTATCTAATCTCCAATTGTGACCCCTGGTCCTTGTTTCTTTTTTCAGGTCAAAAAAGTCCCCTGGGTCGACATTGTCTATACCTTTTAGGATTTTGAATGCTTGAATCAGATCACTGCGTAGTCTTCTTTGTTCAAGACTGAATAGATTCAATTCTTTTAGCCTGTCTAAGATAGACGTCCAACTCCTGACGGCGCATGGGAAATGCGTCATCTGAGAACTCAGCTAAGAACCTCTGAGTCACCCTGGACCCCTGCCTCTCTTATTCCCAGCACATCTCCACTCTGGCACGCACTTGCCAATTCTTCCTGAGCAACATACTAAGAATCCGACCCTTCCTCACCAACTACGCCACCCAGCTCCTGGTCCAGGCCTTGGTTCTCTCCCGCCTAGACTACTGCAACTCCCTCCTGGCTGGCCTCCCTGCGTCCGCCACCCGTCCGCTCCAGCTCATCCAGAACTCCGCTGCTCCCCTGGTGTTCTCTCTGCCTCGCTTCTCCCACGCAACTCCACTGCTCCACTCACTCCACTGGCTCCCGATCACCGCTCGCATCCAGTTCAAGACTCTTGTACTAGCCTACAGATGCCTTGACCAGACTGCACCAAGCTACCTCCAGACCTTCATCTCTCCCTACACCCCCACTCGACCTCTCCGCTCCTCCTGCACTAGAAGACTGGCTCTACCTCCTCTACGCTCCCTTGCCTCCAGAGCCCGCTCCTTCTCCACCCTCACCCCGCAGTGGTGGAATGACCTTCCTATAGATGTCAGGACTGCCCAGTCCCTGACCACCTTCCGGCGCCTCCACAAGACTCACCTCTTCAGACAGCACCTGTAGAACTCCTCTTTTGTTCCCCCTGGAAACTTATCACTCTTCCTTAAATGTGCTTTACTTGCTCTTATCTGCCCCCTATTTTACTGCATTTAATCCTGTACTTTAGAGTACAGGATTAAATGCAGTATCTGTCAAGTGTTATTTAATCTGTAGTATTTTGTATTTAATTATATCCTGATGTAAGTATCACTGACACTGTTATCTGCTGTATTATTGAATCGTATTTTGTCATACTTGTACTTGCTAGAACCAAAGTCATTGTATTTATCTTGCTCTTAATTGTATTATTACTTGTACTGTGATCCTTGAAATGTATTTTTGTTTACGACTGTAAGTCGCCCTGGATAAGGGCGCCTGCTAAGAAATAAATAATAGTAATAATAATAACAAATTCTGCCAAAGTACATTTTTTGAACAACCGGAGGTCTTGGATTTTAAAACAATGGATACTTCTCTGCAGTCTAACATGTTATCATGCACCTCGAGGAAACAGATAAGCAAAAGAACTAGATTTATGTCCTTCTTGAACTTGTGTACAGAGTTTGCTGGAGAATAAGGCTGGTCTGGGCAGCAGGGAAGCTGGGTTGTGGGAATCGGAGCTGGCTACTGCTGTAAAAAGATTAAAAGAAGGGCCAGAATTAAGTGGGCTTGAACAGGGCGCCGCAGCGGAAAGCTGAGATGGAGTGGCGAGGAACGCCGATGCAGAAGGACCGAGAGGTACGGGATGGCATTCAAGGTAGGAGAGATGTTTTTCCAGCCTGGAGACTGAAGCTTGCATTGTTTGCAGGGCTTGGAGGATGTCCGCGTTGGAGACGGAGCTGGCATGAATGTCAGGGGAATCCGACCCGGACTGGGCTGCTTGAACGGTGGAGGCCTCGCCAAATGGAACCGGAGACTTGGAGGCTGATGCTTCGGATTGATTTAGCAGGGAGTTGAGATCCTTGCGGGAAGCACCAGCGCTGTAACAAATGTTCCTGGAGAACAGAGTATAGAGAAGGCGAGGAATTTTCCATAACTGATATTTCATTTTTATATTAGTGCAGCGCGTTGAAGAGACAGCCGAGACGTTCAGTTCTGCTCACCTCGTTACAAAAAGGATATTGCTGCTCTAGAAAGAGTGCAAAGAAAAGCAACCAGAATTATCCCGGGTTTAAAAGGCATGTCGTATGCAGACAGGCTAAAATAATTGAATCTATTCAGTCTTGAACAAAGAAGACTACGCGGTGATCTGATTCAAGCATTCAAAATCCTAAAAGGTAAAGACAATGTCGACCCAGGGATTTTTTGACCTGAAAAGAAACAAGGACCAGGGGTCACAAATGGAGATTAGATAAAGGGGCATTCAGAACAGAAAATAGGAGGCACTTTTTTACACAGAGAATTGTGAGGGTCTGGAACCAACTCCCCAGTAATGTTGTTGAAGCTGACACCCTGACATCCTTCAAGAAGCTGCTTGATGAGATTCTGGGATCAATAAGCTACTAACAACCAAACGAGCAAGATGGGCTGAATGGCCTCCTCTCGTTTGTAAACTTTCTTATGTTCTTACGTTCTTATTTTATGTCCTTTCAACGATCTCATTACTGTGCCACACATACATCAAATTTATTTTCCAGCATATTTAACACGAGTATGGCTTTTGTCAACAAAATAAATAAAAATAGCTGAAAGGATTGAAAACAAAGGTTAGTATTAGAAATGTTTATATACTTGAAAAAGAAAAGTACACAAGAAATACAATGTCTTCAGATGTGTTCATTTTCTAATTGTTCTGATTATCTTTTAAAATGTAAATAGTTCATGTGTGGTAATGTAAGGTTGGCAGGGATGGGGTTAAATCTGTCCCTGCCAACAATCACAGGTGTGGCCATTCCCTAATTAAGTAATTGAGTGTGAGTGTGTGTGTGTGTGTGTGAGTGTGAGTCTGAGAGAGTGTGTGTGAGTGTGTGAGAGTGTGAGTGTGAGTGTGAGTGTGAGTCTGAGAGTGTGAGTGTGTGTGTGTGTGTGTGTGTGAGTGTGAGTGTGTGTGTGTGTGTGTGTGAGTGTGTGTGTGTGTGTGTGTGAGTGTGTGTGTGAGTGTGAGTGTGAGTGTGAGTGTGTGTGTGAGTGTGTGTGTGAGTGTGAGTGTGAGAGTGTGAGTGTGAGTCAGAGTGTGTGAGTGTGAGTGTGAGTGTGAGAGTGTGAGTGTGTGTGAGTGTGAGTGTGTGTGTGTGTGTGAGTGTGAGTGTGTGAGTGTGAGTGTGAGTGTGTGTGTGAGTGTGAGTGTGAGTGTGAGTGTGTGTGTGAGTGTGAGTGTGAGTGTGTGAGTGTGAGTGTGAGTGTGTGAGTGTGAGTGTGAGTGTGAGTGTGAGTGTGAGTGTGAGTGTGTGTGAGTGAGAGTGAGTGAGTGTGAGTGTTGAGTGTTTGTGTTTGTGTTGTGAGTTTTGAACTGTAGTGAAGCTGACTGCTCAGCCTCCACGTGACATTTATTTTGTTTGAACTGTTTATTTTTGCCTGTGTGCCCTGTTGATTTGGACCTGCTTTGTTTGTTTCTTTTATGTTTAATAAAGTATGCAACAGTGCTTTAAAACAGCAGCTTTCTGTCTCTGGGTCTAATTCCTGCCTTAACCAGCCTGGGCCGTGACGCTACCCTGACAGCAGCCATTATCTTTCAAGGTTCGATTGTTAAGGACTTTCTTTAGCACAAGATGCTGATAGTATCAGAATTTGGGGGTGGAGGCTGTCTGTGTGTCTGTCTGTCTCTCTGTGTGTGTCTGTTTGTGCAATCTTTATTTCATTCCAATCTCTGTATCTCTTCCCTTGGGGGTGAATGGACGTGCTTTAAGGTTCTAAATTAACTGGGTGGGCTTTTTAAATAAGATTTTAACTAGCTAATTACAGCGATTAAATTAATTAAAATGCTTTGTGTTTGTTGATTTTAAGGGTGGTTCAAAATCTGTTCATCATAAACCACAAACTGCAACAGAAATGATATTATTTTTAAGTTAAAATAAAGGTTAGGCTTGAGGCATGGAGACTGAATGGCACCCTCCCACCCTCAGCCCTTAAGAGAAAGGGTGCTCCCTCCAGTCCAGGGCAGGCTTGATTGAAGATAATTTTTTCCTTGTTCTCACTTCTCTTCTCTTTCTCCCTCCGTCCCTCCCTCCCTCCCCTCTCTCAATTCCAATTCATATATTTAAGAGCATCTGTTTGTAATCATGTAACTCCTTCACTCTCTCCTCTCCCTCCTCTCCCCCTCTCTCATCTCCCATCTCTCTCTCTCTCCTCTCCCTCTCATCTCCTCTATCTCCCCTCCCTCCTCACCCCTCTCCCCTCTTTCTCTCTCTCTCTCTCTCCCTCTGCCCCTCTCTCTCTCTCTCTGCCCCTCTGTCCTCTCACCCTCTCCTCTCTACCCCCCTTCTCTCAGTGTGTTTTAGCTCACAGTATTCACTATTCAGAGTCTCACACACAGACAGGAAGCTGACACACAGACTCAGAGGGAGTGGACGCGTCTTGTTTTGATCCGAACCAAGCTTTTAAACATCGTCTGAACTGAAGGAGTTGTTTTAGCAGCGCTAAACTTTCTAAAGGAATGATTGTATCAACATTAAACATTTTACAAGAACTATATCAACTTTTAAAGGAATATTTGGAGGAGATATTTTGTCCATGTTAACTGTTTAAAGAAATAGTGTCATCTGCAGTATACTTTTTAAAAGGATCATTGCATCTACTATTCAACTTTACAATAATTGTCTACAAGAACTGTTTTCTAAACTTCTAAAAGGAGATTTTACAGGAATCATTTCATCTGTGTTGAACTATAAAACGGAATAGTTTTATCTACACTGAACTTTTACAAGATCTATCTAAACTTTTTAAAGGAATAATTTTAACTCCACTGTCCTTCTTAAAGGAATCGTTTATTTTATGTTAAATTTTAAGAAGGAACTGTATATTCTGCAGTAAACTGCTTAAAGAAATAGTTTTATTTGTGTAAAACTTTCTGAAGGAACTATTTTATCTGCAATAAATGTTTCTGGAGGAATTATTCTAAAAGGCATCACTTGTCTAACCCAGGCTTCATTTTGAACTTCCTCGTTATTTTTATTTTTGAAGGCTTTTCAAGGGAGTTGTTTTATCATTTTTTAAATGTTAAACTTTTGAAAGCAATCATTATTCTTTTAATCATTTGTCCAAGTAAATCCTCACAATTCAAACTTTAACAAAAAACATTTTCTAGAACCCATCTAGAATCCTGTTTTTTTATATATAAATCACACTAGACTTTGGAGAAATGATTTTATCTGCTCTAAACTTTTAAAGGAAGAGGTTTATCTGAGTATATGTAAATTTGCAGGGTGCAGTTTAACCTTTTGAAAAGTCCAGCTACTCTTCTAAACAATTCAAACCTTTACAAGGCCAAACTTTATCCAGACCAAAAGTTTTTGACAGACCAGCTTTATTAGTCTGGAGTGAACTTTATTTTAAAGAAACCGTCTTCACTAAACAAAGGTGAAAACAAATTAAACGAGCGGCCTATATTTATGTCCAACCAGTATAAAGAACGACTTATTTTTTGACCAAACAATTGAAAAAATGGCCTATTATTTGGATTAATCTAATTTTTGACCAGCAATTGAAGGAACTACGTAAGCTTTGGACCAGCCTGTTATATTGAAGAACATTGGAAGGATCTCATTGGAAGGATCTCATTGGAAGGATCTATTTTTGTGACTGTCCTGTTATTGTGAGCAGCCTCTCCGCTCAGCATGGCTGCACTGCTGATTGCAGTGACTGTGCTGCACCTCCTGTCTCTCGCCATGCTCTTCACTGCCATGCTGGACAAGGTGAGGGCTATGAGTGCAACCGGACCCGGGACCAATCAGCAGGGCACAGGCAGGGCTAGGGCAATACTGCACTCAGCAGGGCACAGGCAGGGCTAGGGCAATACTGCACTCAGCAGGGCACAGGCAGGGCTAGGGCAACACTGCACTCAGCAGGGCACAGGCAGGGCTAGGGCAACACTGCACTCAGCAGGGCACAGGCGGGGCTAGGGCAATACTGCACTCAGCAGGGCACAGGCAGGGCAATACTGCACTCAGCAGGGCACAGGCAGGGCAATACTGCACTCAGCAGGGCACAGGCAGGCAGGGCAATACTGCACTCAGCAGGGCACAGGCAGGGCTAGGGCAATACTGCACTCAGCAGGGCACAGGCAGGGCTAGGGCAATACTGCACTCAGCAGGGCACAGGCAGGGCTAGGGCAATACTGCACTCAGCAGGGCACAGGCAGGGCTAGGGCAATACTGCACTCAGCAGGGCACAGGCAGGGCTAGGGCAATACTGCACTCAGCAGGGCACAGGCAGGGCTAGGGCAACACTGCACTCAGCAGGGCACAGGCAGGGCTAGGGCAACACTGCACTCAGCAGGGCACAGGCAGGGCTAGGGCAACACTGCACTCAGCAGGGCACAGGCAGGGCTAGGGCAATACTGCACTCAGCAGGGCAGGCAGGCAGGGCAATACTGCACTCAGCAGGGCACAGGCAGGGCAATACTGCACTCAGCAGGGCACAGGCAGGGCTGGAACAGAGCAATACTGCACAGGGGAGAGAGCGAGGGAGAGATCAGTATATCTGAGTGTCTCAGTGTTTCTGAGTTTCTGTGTCTCTCAGTGTCTCTCTTGTCATCTCTAGGTTTGGTGGGTCTCTCCTGCAGTCAGGAACACTGACTTGTGGTATAACTGTCTCTACACTAATTACACTGGCACCTGGCTCTGTGCAAACTCTGCAGACAACGGTGAGGCAAACCGCTTCAAGACTTCATCCTCTCTCTTTCTCCCCCTCTCCTCTCTCTCCACCTCACACTCTCTCTCCCCCTCCACCTCACACTCTCTCTCCCCTCTCCACTCTCTCTCCCACTCTCTTCACCTCTCATTTCCTCCCCCCTCCCCCTCCCTCTCAATATTTTTAACAAACAACTACTCTGTCTATCTTTCTTTCACTGCTTCTCTCTCTCTCTCTCTCTCTCTCTCTCTCTCTGTCTTATTTTGCTGTGTCAAACTGAGCAGGATCGTGTGACTCTGTCTGTCTGTCTGCCTATCTGAATGTCACCCCCTACTTTCCCTCTCTATCAATTCAAATTGAGTTCATGTTTAACAAGAAGTATCTGTTATTATACAGTCACAAGTACAAACTGAAATAATAGCTGTCATTTTAAAAGGTGTCTCTCCTCTCCCTCTCTCTCTTTCCCTCTCTCTCTCTCTCCTTCTCCCACTCCTCTCCTCTCCCTCCCTCCTCTTCTCTCCCTCTCTCTCCCCTCCTCTTCCTCTTCTTCTCCTCTCTCTCCCTCCCCCTCCTCTTCCTCTTCCTCTCCCTCTCTCCCCCTCCTCTCTCCTCTTCTTCTCTCTCTCTCTCCCTCCCTTCCTCTTCCTCTTCTTCTCTCTCTCCCTCCCCCCTCCTCTTCCTCTTCATCTCCCTCTCTCTCCTCCCTCCTCCTCTTCCTCTTCCTCTCCTCTCTCTCCCCCTCCTCTTCCTCTTCTTCTCCTCTCTCTCCCCCTCCCCTCCTCTTCCTCTTCTTCTCTCTCTCTCTCCTCCTCCTCTTCCTCTTCCTCCTCTCTCCTCCTCCTCTTCCTCTTCTTCTCCTCTCTCTCCCCTCCCTCCCTCCTTCCTCTTCTCTCCTCCTCTCCCTCCCCCTCCTCTTCCTCTTCCTCTCCTCTCTCTCTCCCCCTCCTCTTCCTCTTCTCTCTCTCTCTCCCTCCCTCTCCTCTTCCTCTTCTTCTCCTCTCTCTCCCTCCTCTCCTCTCCTCTTCTCTCCCTCTCTCTCCCTCCCCTCTCCTCTTCCTCTCTTCTCTCTCTCTCCTCCCCCCCTCCTCTTCCTCCTCTTCTCCTCTCTCTCCCCTCCCCCACTCCTCTTCCTCTTCTTCTCCTCTCTCCCCCTCCTCTTCCTCTTCTTCTCCCTCTCTCTCCCCTCCCCCTCCTCTTCCTCTTCTCTCCTCTCTCCCTCTCCCACTCCTCTTCCTCTTCTTCTCCTCTCTCTCCCCCTCTCCTCTTCTCTTCATCTCCTCTCTCTCTCCCCCCACTCCTCTTCCTCTTCTTCTCCCTCTCTCTCCCCCCCCCTCTTCCTCTTCCTCTTCTCTCTCTCTCTCCTCCTCCCTCTTCCTCTTCCTCTTCTTCTCCTCTCTCTCCCTCTCCCCCTCCTCTTCCTCTTCTCTCTCCTCTCCCCCTCCTCTTCCTCTTCCTCTCTTCTCCCTCCCCCCCTCCTCTTCCTCTTCTTCTCCTCTCTCCCCCCTCCCACTCCTCTTCCTCTTCTTCTCCTCTCTCCCCCTCCCCACTCCTCTTCCTCTTCTTCTCCCTCTCTCTCCCCCTCCCCTCCCACTCCTCTTCCTCTTCTTCTCCCTCTCTCTCCCTTCTCCTCTTCCTCTTCTTCTCCCTCTCTCTCCCCTCCCCTCCCTCTTCCTCTTCTTCCTCTCTCCCCCTCCCCCTCCTCTTCTCTTCTTCTCTCTCTCTCCCTCCCCCCCCTCTTCCTCCTCTCTCCTCTCTCTCCCTCTCTCCTCTCCCCTCCTCTTCCTCTCTCTCTCCTCTCCCTCTCCTCTTCCTCTTCTTCTCCTCCTCTCCCTCTCCCCGCTCTCCTCTTCCTCTTCTCCCTCTCTCCCTCCCTCCTCCTCCTCCTCTTCCTCTTCTTCTCCCTCTCCTCCCTCCTCCACTCCTCTTCCTCTTCTTCTCCCTCTCTCTCCCCCTCCCCTCCTCTTCCTCTTCTTCTCCCTCTCTCTCCCTCCTCCCCCCTCCTCTTCCACTCTTCTCCTTCTCCCTCTCAGACTGGCTCCACGCAGTGCAGGCTCTGATGGTTGTATCAGTTCTGTTTTCTGCTGTCTCGTTCCTCCTCTTCCTGTGTCAGCTCTACTCGCTGCGCAGGGGGGGCCTCTTCTACATCACAGGAATCTTCCAGATATTCGCAGGTCAGTCTCTCTGTCCGTCCGTCCATCCGTCCGTCCGTCTGTCCGTCTGTCTGTGTGTGTCTGTGCGTTAAAACTGGGATTCTCTTTCCCTGTGTGTTGTTGATGCTGAATCATTAGAATTCTTTAAGACCCGACTAAAGTTTCAATGTAAATTCAGTGACAAATGTTTTCACTAGAAGGCTTTCTCGGTGTCTTCAATTAAAATTTTGCACTAAATTCAATTCCATGTGTGCGTGACTATCTGTGTGTCTCTGCCTATCTATCTCTCTATTAATCTCCCTCTCCTCTCTTTCAGGGTTGACAGTGTTCTCTGCCTCTCTCATCTACTCTCTTCACGCTCCTGAGATTCTGAGCGACTCATCGCTGCCCCCCGCTGGTCACTTTGGGTACTGCTTCGTTGTGGCGTGGCTGTGCGTTCCGGCCTTGCTGTTCAGCGGAGTGCTCTACATCCACCTGAGAAAGAAAGAGTGAAACAGAACAGAATGGAGGAGTGAAGACCCCCTCCTCTATCCTCTCCTCCCTCACCCACCCCTTTACCCCCTCTCTCAATTGAATCACATGATCTTTATTGGCATATCAAGTCATATAAGCATTGCCAGCCAATGTAAAGGAATAGTGAACATTTATAGAGACAGAGAGAGAGGAGAGAGAAACAAAATAGTCTGCTAATGAATATAAACCTGTCCCTGTAATTACTGTTAATGGCATTGCAGGACTGACATTACTATAAGGGGTAGAGAAAGATGGAATGAGGAGAGGGAGAGAAGGAGAGGTAGAAGGGGATGGAATGTGGTAGTTAGACATTGTGTGTCTCTGTGTGTCTATTTGTAGCTCATATACTCATCACTACTCAGTTAGAAGGTTATAATGAAACTGGCTCTCTTTGGATGCCATGATGGCTCTAAAGGCTCCATGCTTCTCTATAGGAGCCAAACTGCATGCTGGAGCCAAAATGCCGCCTGTCTCCTCAATGCTGTCTGAATATCTGTGGCTACCTTATCAAATATTCTCAGATTCCATGTTTTACATCGAAATGTTTTTTTTTTTGCTAAGATGCCTTTTGTTACACTTTTCTGTAATAATTTTTAAAATATAATATTTCT
>JAGXEW010000064.1:330211-341675 GCA_030684275.1 Acipenser oxyrinchus oxyrinchus
AGATACACTGAAACACACACCACTGAGACATAGAGATACACTGAGACACATAGAGGTACACACAGATACACTCACACTGATACATTGAGATATACTGACACACACACTAACACACACTGAGACCACACACACACACACACACACTGTGACCACACACACACTAAGACACACACACTGAGACACAGACATGAACACACAGAGACACATACACTGACACACACACTGAGACACACACACACTGAGACACACACACTGACACACACACTGAGACACACAAACTGACACACACACTGAGTACACACACACACACACTGAGACACACACACACACTGACAGACACTGACAGGAGAACAAGTGTGACTGCATGCAAAGCACCACGTCAGCAGAACTCCTGTACCTCTCTGTCACAGCATCAGGTGAGTTAAAATCTACTTGTTAATAACCTGCTAATCCTCCCCAGTGATCTGCAATGGCAATTCAATACAGCTTCTGTGTTAGAGCACAGGGCAGCTACAATGGGATTGGTCTGGCAGAATGGGACGGCACAGTATGCTAACTATACTCTAAATCATTTCCCTATGCTTTACCAACGCTTTCATTGTGCTTTATTACACTTTGTTGTGCTTTTGCCGTGGGAAACTTTTATAAGGGTTTATTTACCATAGTTCCTTTTTACTATGCTTAACCAGACCTCTCTATGCTTTACAATGCTTCCCTATGCTTTACCAGACCTCTCTGTGCTTTACAATGCTTCCCTATGCTTTACCAGACCCCTCTGTGCTTTACAATGCTTGCCTATGCTTTACCAGACCTCTCTGTGCTTTACAATGCTTCCCTATGCTTTACCAGACCCCTCTGTGCTTTACAATGCGTCCCTATGCTTTACCAGACACCTCTGTGCTTTACAATGCTTGCCTATGCTTTACCAGACCTCTCTGTGCTTTACCATGCTTTAACTGTGCTTTATTACATTTTGCTATGCTTATGTTATGGGACACTGCTATAAGGGAAGTGGTCCTGTATAATACAATAGGTCCAGCCATCAGTGTCTCTGTATAAGTAGCATGTAAAAGGAAATGACAGATATTCAAATACATTTGCATCAGAGAGCCTAGTCCCTTGTAAAAATCCCCCACAGTAAAAGCACAGCAAAGTTTAATAAAGCACAGTGAAAGCACGGTAAAGCATAGGCAAGCAAGATAGAGCAGTATGGTAAAGCATATTAAAAAAACAAGCCAGGGTAAACTATGGAGAATGCAGAGTATAACCATGGGAATAGCATGGGGGGAAACTGCAAAATGACCATGGTGAGCTTAGAGATGTCTATGGCAGGCACCTGGAATGTTATACTGTGGGAATCTGATATTCTTTTACCTCCTATTAGCCTTATTAACAGTATCACTGCTCCCCTTAAAGGAGTGCAAAGCATCTCTAAAATGCATTCTCTTTGTGATTTTGTGCGTTAGTTTGACAGGTTGTGGGGTTCCGAATCTTCAGAAATGTAGACACTGCCTTGGGGTGAATTTTATAATACCTGTTTCTTTACAGAATGTTGCAGTCACACTGAGCTAAATTTAAACAGTAAAGTATCTTAAACTTGTCTGTAGAATCCTAACAACCAGGCACTGAAATATCACAAGTGGAATACAATGATATTTACTGTTACTGTTACTGTATGGATCAATATATTTCATCCATCAATGATATTCTATATTATATTTTTCAGATGTATTTTACATGTATCTCATATACGTGCATAGAATGCATTTTCCAATAAATTGTCAACCAATTTCTGCTGACAGTATATTTGCCATAAGAGTGTATGGCAAATTTTTCCACTTATATTTATAATTATGTGTCTTTCTGTGTGTGTGATGTAAGTTCGACAGACAGACAGACAGACAGGCAGCCTCCACATACCTCAGATTCTGATCCTCTCAATAACTTAAAGTAGGTCCTTAGCAAGTTCCATCGTAATCGGACAAACAGTTTTCTAGATGTGTGTTACAATGTTGGTGTGTCTCTGGCTATGTGATCTCAGATTGTGTGTGTGTGTCAGTGTGTGTGTCTCAGTATATGTGTGTGTCTGTGTGTGAGTGAGTGTGTGTGTGTTTGTGTGTGTATCAGTGTGTGCATTTGTGTGTGTGTCTATGTTGTGAGTGTCTGTGTGTCTCAGTGTCTCAGTGTTTCTGTGTTTCATAAGAACATAAGAACATAAGAAAGTTTACAAACGAGAGGAGGCCATTTGGTCCATCTTGCTCGTTTGGTTGCTAGTAGCTTATTGATCCCAGAATCTCATCAAGCAGCTTCTTGAAGGATCCCAGGGTGTCAGCTTCAACTGGGAGTTTCTGTGTGTCTCAGTGTTTCTGTGTTTCTGTGTGTCTCAGTGTGTGTGTGTGTCTCAGTGTTTCTGTGTTTCTGTGTGTCTCAGTGTGTGTGTGTGTCTCAGTGTTTCTGTGTTTCTGTGTGTCTCAGTGTGTGTGTGTGTCTCAGTGTTTCTGTGTTTCTGTGTGTCTCAGTGTGTGTGTCTCAGTGTTTCTGTGTGTCTCAGTGTGTGTGTGTCTCAGTTCTGTGTTTCTCTGTGTCTCAGTGTGTGAGTGTCTCAGTGTGTGTGTGTGTCTCAGTGTTTCTGTGTTTCTGTGTGTCTCAGTGTGTGTGTGTCTCAGTGTGTGTGTGTCTCAGTGTTTCTGTGTTTCTGTGTGTCTCAGTGTGTGTGTGTCTCAGTGTGTGTGTGTCTCAGTGTTTCTGTGTTTCTGTGTGTCTCAGTGTGTGAGTGTCTCAGTGTGTGTGTGTGTCTCAGTGTTTCTGTGTTTCTGTGTGTCTCAGTGTGTGTGTCTCAGTGTTTCTGTGTGTCTCAGTGTGTGTGTGTGTCTCAGTGTGTGTGTGTCTCAGTGTGTGTGTGTCTCAGTGTTTCTGTGTTTCTGTGTGTCTCAGTGTGTGTGTGTCTCAGTGTGTGTGTGTCTCAGTGTTTCTGTGTTTCTCTGTGTCTCAGTGTGTGTGTCTCAGTGTGTGTGTCTCAGTGTTTCTGTGTTTGTGTGTGTCTCAGTGTTTCTGTGTTTCTGTGTGTCTCAGTGTGTGTGTCTCAGTGTGTGTGTGTCTCAGTGTTTCTGTGTGTCTCAGTGTGTGTGTCTCAGTGTTTCTGTGTTTCTGTGTGTCTCAGTGTGTGTGTCTCAGTGTGTGTGTGTCTCAGTGTTTCTGTGTTCTGTGTGTCTCAGTGTGTGTGTCTCAGTGTGTGTGTGTCTCAGTGTTTCTGTGTTTCTGTGTGTCTCAGTGTGTGAGTGTCTCAGTGTGTGTGTGTGTCTCAGTGTTTCTGTGTTTCTGTGTGTCTCAGTGTGTGTGTCTCAGTGTGTGTGTGTCTCAGTGTTTCTGTGTTTCTGTGTGTCTCAGTGTTTGTGTGTCTCAGTGTCTGTGTGTCTCAGTGTGTGTGTCTCAGTGTGTGTGTGTCTCAGTGTGTGTGTGTCTCAGTGTTTCTGTGTTTCTGTGTGTCTCAGTGTGTGTGTGTCTCAGTGTGTGTGTGTCTCAGTGTTTCTGTGTTTCTGTGTGTCTCAGTGTGTGTGTCTCAGTGTTTCTGTGTGTCTCAGTGTGTGTGTGTCTCAGTTCTGTGTTTCTGTGTGTCTCAGTGTGTGTGTGTCTCAGTGTGTGTGTGTGTCTCAGTGTTTCTGTGTTTCTGTGTGTCTCAGTGTGTGTGTGTCTCAGTGTGTGTGTGTCTCAGTGTTTCTGTGTTTCTGTGTGTCTCAGTGTGTGTGTGTGTCTCAGTGTGTGTGTGTCTCAGTGTTTCTGTGTTTCTCTGTGTCTCAGTGTGTGTGTGTCTCAGTGTGTGTGTGTGTCTCAGTGTGTTCTGTGTTTCTGTGTGTCTCAGTGTGTGTGTCTCAGTGTGTCTGTGTGTGTCTCAGTGTGTCTGTGTGTCTCAGTGTGTGTGTGTGTCTCAGTGTGTGTGTGTCTCAGTGTGTCTGTGTTTCTGTGTGTCTCAGTGTGTGTGTGTCTCAGTGTGTGTGTGTTTCTGTGTCTCAGTGTGTGTGTCTCAGTGTGTGTGTCTCAGTGTGTCTGTGTGTCTCTGTGTCTCAGTGTGTGTGTGTCTCAGTGTTTCTGTGTTTCTGTGTGTCTCAGTGTGTGTGTGTCTCAGTGTGTGTGTGTCTCAGTGTTTCTGTGTTTCTCTGTGTCTCAGTGTGTGTGTGTGTCTCAGTGTGTGTGTCTCAGTGTGTGTGTCTCAGTGTTTCTGTGTTTGTGTGTGTCTCAGTGTTTCTGTGTTTCTGTGTGTCTCAGTGTGTGTGTCTCAGTGTGTGTGTGTCTCAGTGTTTCTGTGTGTCTCAGTGTGTGTGTCTCAGTGTTTCTGTGTTTCTGTGTGTCTCAGTGTGTGTGTCTCTGTGTTTCTGTGTGTCTCTGTGTCTCAGTGTGTGTGTGTCTCAGTGTTTCTGTGTTTCTGTGTGTCTCAGTGTGTGAGTGTCTCAGTGTGTGTGTGTGTCTCAGTGTTTCTGTGTTTCTGTGTGTCTCAGTGTGTGTGTCTCAGTGTGTGTGTGTCTCAGTGTTTCTGTGTGTCTCAGTGTTTCTGTGTTTCTGTGTGTCTCAGTGTGTGTGTCTCAGTGTTTCTGTGTTTCTCTGTGTCTCAGTGTGTGTGTGTGTCTCAGTGTTTCTGTGTTTCTGTGTGTCTCAGTGTGTGTGTGTCTCAGTGTTTCTGTGTTTCTGTGTGTCTCAGTGTGTGTGTCTCAGTGTTTCTGTGTGTCTCAGTGTGTGTGTGTCTCAGTGTGCTGTGTCTCTGTGTGTCTCAGTGTGTGTGTGTCTCAGTGTGTGTGTGTGTCTCAGTGTTTCTGTGTGTCTGTGTGTCTCAGTGTGTGTGTGTCTCAGTGTGTGTGTGTCTCAGTGTTTCTGTGTTTCTGTGTGTCTCAGTGTGTGTGTGTCTCAGTGTGTGTGTGTCTCAGTGTTTCTGTGTTTCTGTGTGTCTCAGTGTGTGTGTGTCTCAGTGTGTGTGTGTGTCTCAGTGTTTCTGTGTTTCTGTGTGTCTCAGTGTGTGTGTCTCAGTGTTTCTGTGTGTCTCAGTGTGTGTGTGTGTCTCAGTGTGTGTGTGTCTCAGTGTGTGTGTGTCTCAGTGTTTCTGTGTTTCTGTGTGTCTCAGTGTGTGTGTGTCTCAGTGTGTGTGTGTCTCAGTGTTTCTGTGTTTCTGTGTGTCTCAGTGTGTGTGTGTGTCTCAGTGTGTGTGTCTCAGTGTGTGTGTCTCAGTGTTTCTGTGTGTCTCAGTGTGTGTGTGTGTCTCAGTGTGTGTGTGTCTCAGTGTGTGTCTGTGTGTCTGTGTGTCTCAGTGTGTGTGTGTGTCTCAGTGTGTGTGTCTCAGTGTGTCTGTGTGTCTGTGTGTCTCAGTGTGTGTGTGTGTCTCAGTGTGTCTGTGTGTCTCAGTGTGTTCTGTGTGTGTGTGTCTCAGTGTGTCTGTGTGTCTGTGTGTCTCAGTGTGTGTGTGTCTCAGTGTGTCTGTGTGTCTCAGTGTCTCAGTGTGTGTGTGTGTCTCAGTGTGTGTGTCTCAGTGTGTGTGTGCTCAGTGTTTCTGTGTGTCTCAGTGTGTGTGTCTCAGTGTTTCTGTGTTTCTGTGTGTCTCAGTGTGTGTGTGTCTCAGTGTTTCTGTGTGTCTCAGTGTGTGTGTCTCAGTGTTTCTGTGTTTCTGTGTGTCTCAGTGTGTGTGTCTCAGTGTTTCTGTGTTTCTCTGTGTCTCAGTGTGTGTGTGTCTCAGTGTTTCTGTGTTTCTGTGTGTCTCAGTGTGTGAGTGTCTCAGTGTGTGTGTGTGTCTCAGTGTTTCTGTGTTTCTGTGTGTCTCAGTGTGTGTGTCTCAGTGTTTCTGTGTTTCTGTGTGTCTCAGTGTGTGTGTCTCAGTGTTTCTGTGTTTCTCTGTGTCTCAGTGTGTGTGTGTCTCAGTGTTTCTGTGTTTCTGTGTGTCTCAGTGTGTGTGTCTCAGTGTGTGTGTGCTCAGTGTGTGTGTGTGTGTGTGTGTGTGTGTGTGTGTGTGTGTGTGTGTGTCTCAGAGCCAGTGTGGCTCAATGTGTTTGATATTTAGTGTCACCAGACAAGTTTGATCGGATATTTGAGAAACTTGCACTTTGTATTTGTGTGTCTCTCTTGCAGGTCAGTGTAGGTGAGTAGATTGATTTCTTTTTTGTAAATTTTATTTTGTATATCTCAGAAGTAAGGCAATACTTTCAAAAATGTGAATTGAATTACATTGAATTACCATAAGGGAGAGGAGAAGGGAGAGTAGAGAGGGAGGAGAGAGGGAGGGTGGGAGAGAGAGAGAGAGAGAGAGAGAGCAAGAGTTACATGATTACACACAGATGCTCTTAAAGTGGGGAAGGAGGGAGAGAGACAGGGAGTAGGAAGGAGAGATGCACAGAGAGAGGAGAGAGAAAAGGGAGAGGGGAAAAAAAGAGGTGTGAGAAACGTGTGCCCAGTGTGAGATGACAGCCTGCAGCCTCCTCATTGGAAGTGCAGAGTAGAGGCTTTCAATACAATTGTTCTGTTCAAACTGCAAGTTTCATATATATAGAAATGGTCAATATTCCTGTACATTCACTGTATTAGCTTTAGCAATGCTTGTATGATTTGTCATGCCGATAAAACCATGTGAATTGAATTTCAATTTGAGTGAAAGTGAGATAGAGGGAGTGTGTGTTTGCATGTTAGAGAGAGAGAGAGAGAGAGAGAGAGAGAGAGAGAGAGAGAGAAAGAGAGTTAGATGGACTTGACACATGAATTTCAGCAAATTGAAGTAAGTTTTGTGTTGTTTAATATTTCTTTTTGTTCCTATTATTTTGCTCAGACTTTTCTCTTGCGTGGATTTCTTTAAACAGATGACTTCACGAGTGTCTCAGTGACTCAGTGTGTTTGTTGAAGGTCATGTCCGACTCGCAGGACGCCAGTTTGGATGAAGACGTTGTGTTTCCGGCGGTGTCCGAGTCGAGCCCCGAGTTTTATTACAGCGAGCCCCGCCGAAGAGCGCTGGAGTGCTTGCTGAGCGCCGGGCCTGCCGCCTTCCACACCCAGCTGAGCCTGGAGCGTATCAACAACTTCCTGTCTGAGGTGAGAGAGAGAGAGAGAAAGAGAGAGACAGAGAGAGAGACAGAGAGAGAGAGAATCAATAACTTCCTATCGAGAGAGAGAATCAATAACTTCCTATGGAGAGAGAGAATCAATAACTTCCTATTGAGAGAGAATCAATAACTTCCTATTGAGAGAGAATCAATAACTTCTTATTGAGAGAGAGAGAATCAATAACTTCCTATTGAGAGAGAGAGAATCAATAACTTCCTATTGAGAGAGAGAGAATCAATAACTTCCTATCGAGAGAGAGAATCAATAACTTCCTATGGAGAGAGAGAATCAATAACTTCCTATTGAGAGAGAATCAATAACTTCCTATGGAGAGAGAGAATCAATAACTTCCTATTGAGAGAGAATCAATAACTTCCTATGGAGAGAGAAAATCAATAACTTCCTATTGAGAGAGAATCAATAACTTCCTACCGAGAGAGAGGATCAATAACTTCCTATTGAGAGAGAGAATAAATAACTTCCTATTAAGAGAGAATCAATAACTTCCTATTGAGCGAGAGAATCAATAACGTCCTATCATGAGAGAGAGGATCAATAACTTCCTATTGAGAGAGAATCAATAACTTCCTATTGAGAGAGAGAATCAATAACTTCCTATTGAGAGAGAATCAATAACTTCCTATTGAGAGAGAGAATCAATAACTTCCTATTGAGAGAGAATCAATAACTTCCTATGGCGAGAGAGAATCAATAACTTCCTATTGAGAGAGAGAATCAATAACGTCCTATCATGAGAGAGAGGATCAATAACTTCCTATTGAGAGAGAATCAATAACTTCCTATTGAGAGAGAGAATCAATAACTTCCTATTGAGAGAGAATCAATAACTTCCTATCGAGAGAGAGAGAATCAATAACTTCCTATTGAGAGAGAATCAATAACTTCCTATTGAGAGAGAATCAATAACTTCCTATCGAGAGAGAGAGAATCAATAACTTCCTATTGAGAGAGAATCAATAACTTCCTATGGCGAGAGAGAATCAATAACTTCCTATTGAGAGAGAGAATCAATAACGTCCTATCATGAGAGAGAGGATCAATAACTTCCTATTGAGAGAGAATCAATAACTTCCTATTGAGAGAGAGAATCAATAACTTCCTATTGAGAGAGAATCAATAACTTCCTATCGAGAGAGAGAGAATCAATAACTTCCTATTGAGAGAGAATCAATAACTTCCTATCGAGAGAGAATCAATAACTTCCTCTTGAGAGAGAGAATCAATAACGTCCTATTGAGAGAGAATCAATAACTTCCTATTGTGAGAGAATCAATAACGTCCTATTGTGAGAGAATCAATAACTTCCTACCAAGAGAGAGAGGATCAATAACTTCCTATTGAGAGAGAATCAATAACTCCCTATTGAGAGATAGAGAATCAATAACTTCCTATTGATAGAGAAAATCAATAACTTCCTATTGAGAGAGAGAGAATCAATAACTTCCTATTGATAGAGAGAATCAATAACTTCCTATTGAGAGAGAGAATCAATAACTTCCTATTGATAGAGAGAATCAATAACTTCCTATTGAGAGATAGAGAATCAATAACTTCCTATTGATAGAGAGAATCAATAACTTCCTACTGAGAGAGAGAGAATCAATAACTTCTTATCGAGAGAGAGAATCAATAACTTCCTATTGAGAGAGAGAGAATCAATAACTTCCTATCGAGAGAGAGAGAATCAATAACTTCTTATCGAGAGAGAGAATCAATAACTTCCTATTGAGAGAGAGAATCAATAACTTCCTATCGAGAGAGAATCAATAACTTCCTATTGAGAGAGAGAGGATCAATATCTTCCTATTGAGAGAGAATCAATAACTTCCTATTGAGAGAGAGAGAATCAATAACTTCCTATCGAGAGAGAGAGAATCAATAACTTCTTATCGAGAGAGAGAATCAATAACTTCCTATTGAGAGAGAGAATCAATAACTTCCTATCGAGAGAGAATCAATAACTTCCTATTGAGAGAGAGAGGATCAATATCTTCCTATTGAGAGAGAATCAATAACTCCCTATTGAGAGAGAGAGAATCAATAACTTCCTATTGATAGAGAATCAATAACTTCCTATTGAGAGAGAGAGAATCAATAACTTCCTATTGAGAGAGAGAGAATCAATAACTTCCTATCGAGAGAGAGAGAATCGATAGCTGTAGGTGTAATTGGTTGAATTAAACAATTTAAAACAGAGTTGGAACAAAGACTAGGCGTGGAAGGGCCACTCCTGGCTTACCCCATTATCATGACACTTACATTTAGTATATCAACAGTACATACAGAATAATAAAGAATAAGAAGTAGCAATTCAATATTTATCCACAATAAGCAGTCTCGCCAGATATATGCAGAAATGTATGTGGGACAGATGTACGGACAGACAGTCTAGTTTTTATATTACAGTATGTAGACTGTAGCACAGCGCCCCTGTGTGGCTCAGCTGTGTAATTGCATGCAAAAACATCACTCAACATAAAACATAGTCTAGTTTATATATGCTGTAGCACAGCACCCCTGTGTGTCTTAGCTGTGTAACTACCTGCGTGTTTCCCTCAGTCGGAGATCTCTGAGCTGCACAATCATGTGACTGACTTCGTGCCCACTAAAGTTCCTCTGTCATCATGGAAACGAGAGCCCGCGGAATGCCTGTCTGACTTCTCGGAACGCTACTGGCCAGAGTATTCGGATGTCCCCGCCCGTGCCTCGATCTGGGCTGGCCTGACGATGGGGGGATGGAAGGGCATTACAAGAGCGACCGTGTACACACACCCCCACGAGAGAGCCTCCCATCAGAGAGGTGGTGAGGAGGGGGATACAGGAAGCCAGCAAGGTAGAGAATAAACCTATGTATCTCAGGGTGACTATCTATCTATCTATCTGTCTGTCTGTCTATCTAGGGTACTGGTAATTAACAATCTGGTCACTTCAATGTTATGGCACAAGCTCAGCTGTCGCTGGTAAAGGAGATCCAAAGCCTAGCAGTTTTTCTGGAACGGTATTCACTGGGTTAGACAGAGTGTGCTGTATCTGCCTGTAGAGGAGGGTGGGCAGGGCTTGGTGGAGGTGTGTGGCAGGGCTTGGTGGAGGTGTGTGGCAGGGCTTGGTGGAGGTGTGTTTCAGGGCTTGGTGGAGGTGTGTGGCAGGGCTTGGTGGAGGTGTGTTTCAGGGCTTGGTGGAGGTGTGTGGCAGGGCTTGGTGGAGGTGTGTGGCAGGGCTTGGTGGAGGTGTGTGGCAGGGCTTGGTGGAGGTGTGTTTCAGGGCTTGGTGGAGGTGTGTGGCAGGGCTTGGTGGAGGTGTGTGGCAGGGCTTGGTGGAGGTGTGTTTCAGGGCTTGGTGGAGGTGTGTGGCAGGGCTTGGTGGAGGTGTGTTTCAGGGCTTGGTGGAGGTGTGTGGCAGGGCTTGGTGGAGGTGTGTGGCAGGGCTTGGTGGAGGTGTGTTTCAGGGCTTGGTGGAGGTGTGTGGCAGGGCTTGGTGGAGGTGTGTTTCAGGGCTTGGTGGAGGTGTGTGGCAGGGCTTGGTGGAGGTGTGTGGCAGGGCTTGGTGGAGGTGTGTGGCAGGGCTTGGTGGAGGTGTGTTTCAGGGCTTGGTGGAGGTGTGTGGCAGGGCTTGGTGGAGGTGTGTGGCAGGGCTTGGTGGAGGTGTGTGGCAGGGCTTGGTGGAGGTGTGTGGCAGGGCTTGGTGGAGGTGTGTGGCAGGGCTTGGTGGAGGTGTGTTGGCAGGGCTTGGTGGAGGTGTGGTGTGTGGCAGGGCTTGGTGGAGGTGTGTTTCAGGGCTTGGTGGAGGTGTGTGGCAGGGCTTGGTGGAGGTGTGTTTCAGGGCTTGGTGGAGGTGTGTGGCAGGGCTTGGTGGAGGTGTGTTTCAGGGCTTGGTGGAGGTGTGTTTCAGGGCTTGGTGGAGGTGTGTGGCAGGGCTTGGTGGAGGTGTGTGGCAGGGCTTGGTGGAGGTGTGTTTCAGGGCTTGGTGGAGGTGTGTGGCAGGGCTTGGTGGAGGTGTGTGGCAGGGCTTTTTGTAACGAGGTGACCAGAACTGAACACAGTATTCTAGGTGAGGTCTTACTAATGCATTACTAACATTACTTCCCTTGATTTAAATTCAACACTCTTCATAATATAGCTGAGCATCTTTTTGGCCTTTTTTATAGCTTCCCCACATTGTCTAGATGAAGACATTTCTGAGTCAACATAAACTCCTAGGTCTTTTTCATAGTTCCCTTCTTCAATTTCACTATCTCCCATATGATATTTATAATGCACATTTTTAGTGCCTGCTTGCAATACTTTACACTTTTCTCTATTAAATGTCATTTGCCATGTGTCTGCCCGGTTCTGAATGCTGTCTAGATCATTTTGAATGACCTTTGCTGCTGCAACAG
>JAGXEW010000064.1:342175-360535 GCA_030684275.1 Acipenser oxyrinchus oxyrinchus
TCCGCACACCTTCAACAACATTACTGGGGAGTTGGTTCCAGACCCTCACAATTCTCTGTGTAAAAAAGTGTCTCTTATTTTCTGTTCTGAATGCCCCTTTATCTAATCTCCATTTGTGACCCCTGGACCTTGTTTCTTTTTTCAGGTCAAAGAAGTCCCCTGGGTCGACATTGTCTATACCTTTTAGAATTTTGAATGTTTGAATCAGGTTGCCGTGTAGTCTTCTTTGTTCAAGACTGAATAGATTCAGTTCTTTTAGCCTGTTTGCATACAACATGCCTTTTAAACCAGGGATAATTCTGGTTGCTCTTCTTTGCACTCTTTCTAGAGCAGCACTATCCTTTTTGTAACAAGGTGACCAGAACTGAACACAATATTCTAGGTGAGGTCTTAATAATGCATTGTAAAGTTTTAACATTACTTCCCTTGATTTAAATTCAACACTTCTCACAATATATCCGAGCATCTTGTTGGCCTTTTTAATAGCTTCCCAACATTGTCTAGATGAAGACAGAGGCAGCCACAAAAAATCGTTCTGGATTCGATTTGAGCGGTACCGCGGGACTAGCGGTAATGTCCCGTGCTGATCTGTCCAACACCATATGAAAGCAATGGCAGTGCTACAGGCAGCAAAATGCCTCGCGCACTGCGCCTGTGTGTCCCAGGCTAAAACAAATGACAAAACGGAATGCCCATTCACTACAATGGAGAAAGGAACGCCCATTGAATGTAACAGAAACAAAGAATGACAGCTTACAACTTAACTTACAAATCGGTAACACTTTAGTTTAGGTATCAGTTATAAGGGATTATAAACAGCCTATAAACATGTTATTAATTATGCTATTAACAGTTATAGAATATTATTAGTATTATAATCAAGTTCTGCCATATTTTTGTTGCTATAACATGTTATAACAATGTTATAATATTTTTTATAATGTAATTTATAATGTGTCTTACAACATTTACATGTTAATAGCAAACTCTCAAAAAAAAACTTCTGGACCATTTATAAAGGTGTTATAAAATATCTTATAATGCTTACTACTTACATATATTATAAGAACCCTCATGTTATTTTATAATGTGTAGACTTTATAAGATTAATTTGTTACTACTATTTATACATTTAGATAACATTTAAACCTTCATTTAGTAAATAAAGCTTCTCACAATGCATTTTGGTTGCATGTTTTTTTGTTCTGTTTAGTTTTTTTTGTAAAGTCATTGATTAAATTTATTTTTTATTCTTGTGAAGTGCTTTGAGATGTGCACATGAAAGATGCTATATAAAATAAAGATTATTATTATGTTGTGTAGGAGAAATATGACCATTAGGGTATTTGGCATGTGGGTGGTAAATGTGACCATTAGGGTCATGTATGATACGTGTAGAGTTTCTAATCATTTACTATATAAAGTATTCCTATAGTGTTAGCAGATCATTACAAAATGTAATTTATATTAAAATGCCATTTAATACACTGTTATTCCTTGTTAATAGTCGTCAAAACTTATTAACATATTTATAGATTCTTTAAAAACAGGTGCTATATTGTAACCCTAATAGGCTTATTAATAGACCCTTAAAGTGAACTCTCTCTAGACCTGCTCATATACACCGCAGTGAACTCTCCCTGGACCTGCTCATATGCACCGCAGTGAACTCTCCCTGGACCTGCTCATATACATCGCAGTGAACTCCCCCTGGATCTGCTCTTATGCATCGCAGTGAACTCTCCCTGGACCTGCTCATATACATCGCAGTGAACTCTCCCTGGACCTGCTCATATGCACCGCAGTGAACTTTCCCTGGACCTGCTCATATACACTGCAGTGAACTCCCCCTGGATCTGCTCTTATGCATCGCAGTGAACTCTCCCTGGACCTGCTCATATACATCGCAGTGAACTCTCCCTGGACCTGCTCATATGCATCGCAGTGAACTCTCCCTGGACCTGCTCATATGCACCGCAGTGAACTCTCCCTGGACCTGCTCATATACACTACAGTGAACTCTCCCTGAACCTGCTCATGTGCACCGCAGTGAACTCTCCCTGGACCTGCTCATATGCACCGCAGTGAACTCTCCCTGGACCAGGTCATATACACTGCTGTGAACTCTCCCTGGACCTGCTCATATACACCGCAGTGAACTCTCCCTGGACCTGCTCATGTGCACCGCAGTGAACTCTCCCTGGACCTGCTCATATGCACCACAGTGAACTCTCCCTGGACCTGCTCATATGCACTGCAGTGAACTCTCCCTGGACCTGCTCATATACATCGCAGTGAACTCTCCCTGGACCTGCTCATATACATCACAGTGAACTCTCCGTAGACCTGCTCATATACACCACAGTGAACTCTCCCTGGACCTACTCATATGCACTGCAGTGAACTCTCCCTGGACCTGCTCATATACATCGCAGTGAACTCTCTCTGGACCTGCTCATATGCACCGCAGTGAACTCTCCCTGGACCTGCTCATATACATTGCAGTGAACTCTCCCTGGACCTGCTCATATGCACCGCAGTGAACTCTCCCTGGACCTGCTCATATACACCGCAGTGAACTCTCCCTGGACCTGCTCATATGCACCGCAGTGAACTCTCCCTGGACCTGCTCATATGCACCGCAGTGAACTCTCCCTGGACCTGCTCATATGCACCGCAGTGAACTCTCCCTGGACCTGCTCATATGCACCGCAGTGAACTCTCCCTGGACCAGGTGATATACACTGCAGTGAACTCTCCCTGGACCTGCTCATATACACCGCAGTGAACTCTCCCTGGACCTGCTCATGTGCACCGCAGTGAACTCTCCCTGGACCTGCTCATATGCACCACAGTGAACTCTCCCTGGACCTGCTCATATGCACTGCAGTGAACTCTCCCTGGACCTGCTCATATACAGTACATAGCAGTGAACTCTCCCTGGACCTGCTCATATACATCGCAGTGAACTCTCCGTAGACCTGCTCATATACACCGCAGTGAACTCTCCCTGGATCTGCTCATATACATCGCAGTAAACTCTCCCTGGACCTGCTCATATGCACCACAGTGAACTCTCCCTGGACCTGCTCATATACATCGCAGTGAACTCTCCCTGGATCTGCTCATATGCATCGCAGTGAACTCTCCCTGGACCTGCTCATATACATCGTAGTGAACTCTCCCTGGACCTGCTCATATGCACCGCAGTGAACTCTCCCTGGACCTGCTCATATACACCGCAGTGAACTCTCCCTGGACCTGCTCATATACATCGCAGTGAACTCTCTCTGGACCTGCTCATATGCACCGCAGTGAACTCTCCCTGGACCTGCTCATATACATTGCAGTGAACTCTCCCTGGACCTGCTCATATGCACCGCAGTGAACTCTCCCTGGACCTGCTCATATACACCGCAGTGAACTCTCCCTGGACCTGCTCATATGCACCGCAGTGAACTCTCCCTGGACCTGCTCATATGCACCGCAGTGAACTCTCCCTGGACCTGCTCATATGCACCGCAGTGAACTCTCCCTGGACCTGCTCATATGCACCGCAGTGAACTCTCCCTGGACCAGGTGATATACACTGCAGTGAACTCTCCCTGGACCTGCTCATATACACCGCAGTGAACTCTCCCTGGACCTGCTCATGTGCACCGCAGTGAACTCTCCCTGGACCTGCTCAAATGCACTGCAATGAACTCTCCCTGGACCTGCTCATATACAGTACATCGCAGTGAACTCTCCCTGGACCTGCTCATATGCACCGCAGTGAACTCTCTCTGGACCTGCTCATATGCACCGCAGTAAACTCTCCCTGGATCTGCTCATATACATCGCAGTGAACTCTCCCTGGATCTGCTCATATACATCGCAGTAAACTCTCCCTGGACCTGCTCATATGCACCACAGTGAACTCTCCCTGGACCTGCTCATATACATCGCAGTGAACTCTCCCTGGATCTGCTCATATGCATCGCAGTGAACTCTCCCTGGACCTGCTCATATGCACCGCAGTGAACTCTCCCTGGACCTGCTCATATGCACCGCAGTGAACTCTCCCTGGACCTGCTCATATACATCGCAGTGAACTCTCCCTGGACCTGCTCATATACACCGCAGTGAACTCTCCCTGGACCTGCTCATATACATCGCAGTGAACTCTCCCTGGACCTGCTCATATGCACCGCAGTGAACTCTCCCTGGACCTGCTCATATACACCGCAGTGAACTCTCTCTGGACCTGCTCATATACATCGCAGTGAACTCTCCCTGGACCTGCTCATATGCACCGCAGTGAACTCTCCCTGGACCTGCTCATATGCACCGCAGTGAACTTTCCCTGGACCTGCTCATATACAATGCAGTGAACTCTCTCTGGGCCTGCTCATATGCACCACAGTGAACTCTCCCTGGACCTGCTCATATGCACCGCAGTGAACTTTCCCTGGACCTGCTCATATACACTGCAGTAAACTCTCTCTGGGCCTGCTCATATGCACCGCAGTGAACTCTCCCTGGACCTGCTCATATACATCGCAGTGAACTCTCCCTGGACCTGCTCATATACATCACAGTGAACTCTCCCTGGACCTGCTCATATGCACCGCAGTGAACTCTCCTTGGACCTGCTCATATGCACCACAGTGAACTCTCCCTGGACCTGCTCATATGCACCACAGTGAACTCTCCCTGGACCTGCTCATATGCACCGCAGTGAACTCTCCCTGGACCTGCTCATATACAGTACATCGCAGTGAACTCTCCCTGGACCTGCTCATATGCACCGCAGTGAACTCTCCCTGGACCTGCTCATATACAGTACATCGCAGTGAACTCTCCCTGGACCTGCTCATATGCACCGCAGTGAACTCTCCCTGGACCTGCTCATATACACCGCAGTGAACTCTCCCTGGACCTGCTCATATGCACCGCAGTGAACTCTCCCTGGACCTGCTCATATGCACCGCAGTGAACTCTCCCTGGACCTGCTCATATGCACCGCAGTGAACTCTCCCTGGACCTGCTCATATGCACCGCAGTGAACTCTCCCTGGACCTGCTCATATAACCCGCAGTGAACTCTCCCTGGACCTGCTCATATGCTCTGCAGTGAACTCTCCCTGGACCTGCTCATATACATCACAGTGAACTCTCCCTGGATCTGCTCATATACATCGCAGTGAACTCTCCCTGGACCTGCTCATATGCACCGCAGTGAACTCTCCCTGGACCTGCTCATATACATCGCAGTGAACTCTCCCTGGACCTGCTCATATACATCGCAGTGAACTCTCCCTGGACCTGCTCATATACATCGCAGTAAACTCTCCCTGGACCTGCTCATATACACCAACAACATTACTGGGGAATTGGTTCCAGATCCTCACAATTCTCTGTGTAAAAAAATGCCTCCTATTTTCTGTTAATTTTCTAACAACACTTAATAACAATGCCTTTATTTATAACATGTTTATAAATTATGTTGCAACCCCTATACTAAAGTGGTGCCGATTATTAATCTATAACATCATTATAAATGTATATAGAAGTATGTTAGAAATACAAGGCAGTTAACATTATTTAGTAATTTATTAGGAAGATGTAAATCTACTTTTTGAACTATAAATACCACATTTTCCAACCCCTAATCTAAAGATGAGTTATTTTATACTGTGTAATTAAGATAACGATAAATAAAACAGTTTGTTTAATAATTGGCTTGATACTGATAATACAGTAAATGATTAGAAACTATGCATTATTGGTTTATTTAGCAGATGCCTTTATCCAAGGCGACTTACAGAGACTAGGGTGTGTGAACTATGCATCAGCTGCAGAGTCACTTACAATTACGTCTCACCCGAAAGACGGAGCACAAGGAGGTTAAGTGACTTGCTCAGGGTCACACAATGAGTCCGTGGCTGAGGTGGGATTTGAACCGGGGACCTCCTGGTTACAAGCCCTTTTCTTTAACCACTGGACAACACAGCCTCCTCTGGATTATACATTATGCTATTAAATGAAAGCGTCATGTTATCAACTAAAAATAATGATTAGAAACTATGCATGGATTATACATTATGCTATTAAATGAAAGCGTCATGTTATCAACTAAAAATAATGTTTTATCATAAAGCTGACCTTCGTGTGCTTTATTTATTTATTTAGCAGACGCCTTTATCCAAGGCGACTTACAGAGACTAGGGTATGTGAACTGTGCATCAGCTGCAGAGTCACTAACAACTACGTCTCACCTGAAAGACGGAGCACAAAGAGGTTAAGTGACTTGCTCAGGGTCACCCAATGAGTCAGTGGCTGAGGTGGGATTTGAACCGGGGACCTCCTGGTTACAAGCCCTTTTCTTTAACCACTGGACCACACAGCCTCCTATTATTTAGTTCTTTTTCATAAATTGAACACACCTCGATGGCTTCAATGCACATATCTCATGGCAAGCGCTTGTTTTCTCGTGAATATATCTGCTGTTTGAAGAGCAATACTTTGTACACATTAACAGATAATGCATCAGAATTACTGGTATGCAAATGGCCAAAAATACCCTAATGGTCATATTTCTCCTACATAACATGCAACCAAAATGCATTGTGAGAAGCTTCATTATACTAAATGAAGGTTTCTGGTTGCTGGTTATCTAAATGCATAAATAGTAGTAATAAACTAATCTTATCAGTAATGTTGTTGAAGCTGACACCCTGGGATCATTCAAGAAGCTGCTTGAGATTCTGGGATCAATAAGCTACTAACAACTAAACGAGCAAGATGGGCTGAATGGCCTCTCATTTGTAAACTTTCTTATGTTCTTATAAAATCTACAATAACATAAGAGGGTTCTTATAATATATGTAAGTAACAAGCATTATATGATATTTTATAACACCTTTATAAATGGTCCTGAAGATTTTTATGAGAGTTTGCTATTAACGTGTAAATGACATGTTGTAAGACACATTATAAATGACATTATAATATATATTATAACATTGTTCTAACATGTTATAGCAACAAAAAGACAGCAGAACCAGCTTATAATACAAATAATATTCTATAACTGTTAATAGCAGAGACGCTGGCATCGAACACAGAAACGAATCCCAGGTCTGCTGCTGTTTACGTTTCCTTTCATTCAATGTATGTTTAGCGCTTCCCATGGTCTGCCTACGAGTGTAATCTACAGCCTTCTGCATGAAGTACAAAGCAGCACATTCTATCGGCGTGGAATTCGTTCTTGTCAAACTCGTTGATTCGATTGATTGTTATTGATTTTGAACAGCTCTGGATACTGACTGAAGTAAACTGAAGCCTCGTTCAACACTGAATTTGAATACTGGAAGCAGTTTTATTAGACAGGTTTGTTTATGTAACTTTAAAGCAAAGTTGCCTGTGTTAATGTTTATATAAGGCACGTGTATTGATTTAGTTATTATCAAACAAACAAAAAAAGTCTTGCTTGTTTTTTGCCCCTCCCAAAACGTAAAGCAATCCGCGTTTTTCTGTGTTGTCATAGAGAGTCTTTTGTTTTTCCTTGTTATTCCACAGCAAACTGATTACTATGATTAAGGTGACCAGATTTTTAAGTCCTTAAAACTGGGACAGTATGGAAACATTATGAATAACTTCCAACTTCAAAGCTTCACGGAAGCTCTAGGGTTTTTATTTTCACTTTTGCAATGTTTGATCTAACATCATATTGAAAGTGAATGCAGAGACTCCTGGTGATATTCAGAGTGGAATCTTTACTTTCAAAAACTGTTTTGTGAATAAATGATCTTTTTGTCTGTAATTTCATTTATACACAAGCATAGTTATTACATTACACAGTAGCAATTCAATAATATCAAATACTGAGATTCTATTTTATTGCTGATTAATGCTGCAAATCTAGTCCCTTTTCTGCCTAAGAAACTGCACCTTCTCACTTTGATTTCCACTTTCCATCTTGCTCCATCTCCATCTCCATCTCCATCTCCATCTCCATCTCCATCTCTAACTCTATCTCCATGCTATCCCCCAGTGCCCAATCTACAAACCAGGCCCTTCCTATATGAAAACATTATATATACTCAAAGCTTTTTAATTTCTTACCATTTAATATGACATGGTATTTGTTCTGTATATTTTTTTTCTATTGCAGTTTCTGCTTGGATCGTTAGTGTGCCCTGATTCATACATACTAGGAATGTTTTTTTAGCCACTTTCTACTATTAAACTATTACTGTTAAAGGTGATGAAAGGTGTTAAATATCTTTTGACTGTGTGCAATAAATGAAGCCCATGGATCAGCTATTCTGAGTTGTGTTTAGAAGCTGCCCTGATTGCAGAAACAGGAATTTCCTTCCGAAGTGGTTATTAAATCTGGTGAATAGTAATCCATGTAGGCAAACCCTTTAAGTTTCTCTGAATAGTATTTTCAAATCCCTCCTTTAACATGCTGTAAGCGGACGGGCATATTTTAAAATGGAAAGGAACCTGTTGAAAACGTGTTAGTTGCATGATGAAATGCCCTGCCTATTCCATGTCAATAAGCGTGAGAAAGCGTCTTCTGACAATCTAAATTAGATAACAACGAATTTTACGAAGGCTAATTTCTTTGCTGATCTGGCTGGAGTTTATTTTTTGAGTCACAGTATAGGCTGAGGCATGGATCAAGGTGTAATACGATTAAATCAAATTCCTTTTCTGATCAAATGCAATGTTGCCACTTCTTTATTTACAAAAGGTATACTATTTAATCTCTCTTAATATAAGCACAAGCATTAGCCTGTGTAAAGTGCGCAGAGACATTTTCAGATTGTCAAGAGATGCCTTCTCATTATCATTGATTGGTACTGAAAAACTGCAGACAAGGCAGGAAATGTCATCATACAATTAACACGTTTTTAGCAGGTTCCTTTCTGTTTTAAGTGATACCTGTCAAACATGTTAAAAAGGAAATTTGGAAATAAAATAAAGGGATCAACCCCACCCCCACCCCAGGTAATTCAAGCACTGTCATTTGCCTCTTTTGCTGAAAGAAGAACATGTTTTTATGAATGTGTTGTTTTCTTCTATTAAATGAACAGCTGTGAAAAAGTAGAATGCTTATAAATACCTTATATAGCTACCACACTTATGCAACAGATAACATTAATCATTGTCTCTATTCTTTTCTTAAACTTGCAGGATAAAATATGTTCAATACATTTAACACAGAAATAAAAATAAGGAGTCACCAAATTAAAAATAGATTTATCCTGCCTCTTAGGAAGTTTATTTAATTATTTTTAAAGAAGGTAAAATTAAACGAGGATGTGAGTCTTTTTGTAATTGTTTTAACCTATTTGTATCATATACAGTACTCAACTATCAATGTAAATACATGTACCGTATTTGCTAGAGTATAAGTCCAGAAATTTAAACCCAAAACACAATCCTGAAGTTGGGGGGTTGACTAATACGCAAGCAAACATCCATTGTTAAACCCCCTTAAGTCAGCAAACCTTTAATGTCTGCATGGCCTGTGTGTGGTTACTGCAATCCCTGTCTGTACTAGCAGGGTTTAGGACCCAGGGGAGCCCTGTGGCAGGCATGCATTCAGTGCTCGATGCAAGTTCACAGACAGTACTTAGCCATGCACCACCACCCCCACGTTGTTTCAAATGTAGCGCTGTAGGTATGAGTATACTGTGGGTCTCGGGACGCACACAATATGAGATTTGTAACCGAAGAGCGTTATAAACGGGGGAGGAGGTGGGGGGTGCCGATGAACACATAACAACACACAACTGCCTGAAATACAAAATAAAATAACTCCCTTGCTATAAGCAAAGATGTAAATTTCCATGAATTAATAAAGCACCATGTAATCAAGGCTATATTTTTTACAAAAAAAAAAAAAAAGGTAGCATTCCCAATTGTGGGTCATTTTAAACTATAAATAGCCTGGCTAAACTGCGGTCAGGAGTTCAGTTCGAAGCTACAGACAAGCAAAGGGCATAATAATAGGAGCATGCTATAGACCGCCAAATTCAGACGCCGAGCAAAATAATCTGTTATACAATGACATTTGAAATATGTGTAGAAAAGGAGAAGCCATACTAATGGGGGATTTCAACTTCCCCATATAACCCGGTGGGGAGCATGACGGACGAAATTGAAATGGTGGAAATGACAAATGACTGCTTCCTGACATAATTTGTCAAGGCACCGACTAGAGGGAATTTAGTCTTTTCAAATAACGAAGACAGAATAACAAAAACAGGTCAGAGAGCCATTGGCAAGCTCAGACCACAACATGGTCTCATTTGAAGTATTTTTTAAAACCCCAAAAGTAATGACTAAAGCTAAGGTTTACAATTTTAGAAAAGCAAACTATGAAGGTATGAAACAGAGACTAACAAGTAGATTGGAGTAAAATAGAGAAAACATCCACAGAAAAAGGATGGCTGTTTTTTAAAAATGTAGTACTAGAGGCGCAAAACAATTACATCCCAAAAGTAGACAAATCTAAATCTAAAACAAAATGGCCAAAATGGTTTAATAGATCAATTATAAAAATATTCAGCGAAAAAGGCACTTTACAGAGCGTTTAAAGGGACCAAAACAAAGTACACAGAAAGAGTACTTGGAACTGCAAACACAAATCAAAAAGGAAGTTAGAAAGGCCAAGAGAGATAGAAATCAATATTGCTAAGAGGGTTACATAAGAACATAAGAAGAACACAAGTGTTCAGTTCTGGTTACCTCATTACAAAAAATATATTGCTGCTCTAGAAAGAGTGCAAAGAAGAGCGACCAGAATTATCCCAGATTTAAAGGGCATGTCATATGCAGACAGGCTAAAAGAATTGAATCTATTTAATCTTGAACAAAGAAGACTACACGGTGATCTGATTCAAGCATTCAAAATCCTAAAAGGTTTTGACAATGTCGACCCAGGGACTTCTTTGACCTGAAAAAGAAACAAGGACCAGGGTCACAAATGGAGATTAGATAAAGGGGCATTCAGAACAGAAGATAGGAGGCACTTTTTACACAGAGAATTGTGAGGGTCTGGAACCAACTCCCAGTAATGTTGTTGAAGCTGACACCCTGGGATCCTTCAAGAAGCTGCTTGATGAGATTCTGGGATCAATAAGCTACTAACAGCAAGATGGGCCGAATGGCCTCTTCTCGTTTGTCAACTTTCTTATGTTCTTATGAGAAGGAAAGTGGGTCGAGCGAGGGAAGAGGAATGGGCTCGCCTCAGGTTCGGCTGCCAGAGCGGGGCTGAAGCGAAGCTGAAGCGCCTCGTCTCCCGGAAAAAGCCACAGCTCCTCTCGCAGCATAAAAAGTAAATTCATTAGGAAAGAGAACCAGGTAATAGGCCTAATATTTATTTAGTTATAAAACGAATGCTGAATAAGATGTCTGTGTTATAAAGAGCCAGCGCAGCTTTTCTTCAGTTCAGATACTGTATCAAAAGGGAGAGACAGAACCGCAAGTTAGAATGCGAAGTTGTTTATAGTTTGAACAACACCGGTACTATATTTACTGTAGAAATATTGCATGAATCACTAGTATAGGGAATTGGGGGACATGCTGTAGGAGCGTTATATCTGAGACACGTTATAACCAAGAGCCTTATAGCGAGGGAGCACTGTAGTTCATAAATTATTTTGTATTATTCACTAACATACGTTTCTTAGAAAGGTTCTGGGGACACTGGGACCAGCTTTCCAAAAGTGGGACTGTCCCGTCCAAAACAGGACATCATGTCACCTTACCTATGATCCCTACTGCTGAGCTACGTAATCAAATTGGTAATTTGATACTAAAAGGCGGCCCTAATTCTGCTTTGCGTTCATATTTATGTAAAGGCTGGCCCTGGTCCCAGATTGCAGACCTGGGCCACATCGAAACGGTGACCTAAATCTAAGCCAGTCCTGGACTGCCTTTTCGTTTCTGGAGCACTCACATATGAGAAAAATCGCAAGTATGAATGGGGTCATAGTTTGTTTGGTTTGATTGAGGTGTGGTTTGTGAGCCTGTCATTAAACAGGAGGAACAGGTTCCAAAAGAAAACTAGCCAAGCTAATCTCTCTCTCTCTCTCTCTCTCTCTCTCTCTCTCTCTCTCTCTCTCTCTCTCTCTCTCTCTCCCTCTCTCACTCTGTCTCTCCTCTCCTCTGTCATCTTGCCTCTCTGCTTTTTTATTTCAAATTGCATTCAAATCGACTTTAACAAGAACACAGTGTCTCTCTTCGCTCTGCTCTCTCTTCTCTCGCCCCTCTGTCTTTCAAGGGGTCAGTTTAAAAATGGTACAAGATTGCTGTGTATCTTTCTTACTGATGTATTCTTCCATCCACTAGGGGGCAGAGTGTTGCAGGGGGGCAGGTTAATAACGGTACAACACTGCTGTATTCAGGTCTATAGATATTTCTTACTGATGTATTCTTCCATCCACTAGGGGGCAGAGTGTTGCAGGGGGGGCAGGTTAATAATGGTTCCACTCTGGTGTACCTGATGTAGTTCAGACATGATTCTGAGAGCTCTATTGAGGCCAGAGTTGCTTTAAACTTTTTAAAAAGTCCCCAGGATGTGACGAGTGAAACAGAAAATGATACAAAGTGAATCTGAACTGGAAGAAGTGCCTCATAGCTGACTGATCTTTGTCAAGTTGGGTCTTCACAAATCCCAATGATTCAGCATCGACAGCGTGGCTCGGCAGTCCTTGGTAACTTTTGTAAATCCTCACCACTCTCTGTGTCAAGAAGTGTCTCTTTCCCTGTCTCCTAAGTTCATGTCCTCTGCTCCTGATTTCTGTGCTTAAACTATCAGCTATAGGGTTTGTCAATTCCTTTAGAAATTATTAAGACTCCACTGAAACCCTCCCTGATTGATTGTTATGTTCTAAATAGATTCATATAAAAGCCCTGTCAAATTTCTACAGTAATAAAACACAGACTTTTGCTTTTTGAAGGAAAGCAGGTTATTGAAAAATGCCTCTTTAACTAAAGCATGTAAATAATTAACTACTGTCTTCAAGATTCAAACAGAAGAGACGGAGAGGGAGGGAGGGAGAGGAGTGAGGAGAGATACACAGTGTGCCTCTGTCCTGAGACACAGTGAGACACACTCACACTCACACACTGATTCTCTTACCTCTTCCACAGTGAGAGGCATGCAGATTCTGTACTCTTTAACCAGCATTCTTACGCACTCCTCCAATCCCAGCTCTCTCCTTCTTTCTTTCTTGATTTCCTTCTTTCTCCTCCCTTTTCTTCTCTCCCCTGTCTCTCTATCTCTCTATGAACTTGAATTGCATTTTAAGAATCCAGTATTTGCAGCATTTATCTAACTCTGTCTGCCTCTCTTTCTCTTCTTTCTCCTTCTTTCTCTTTGTCCTCCCTCCCTGTCTCTCATACACTCTGCTGCTCAGAGCTGTTTGTGCGTGTCTCTCTGTCTAGCATTCCCCATTTCCTCTTTACCTATCTGCCTCCCTGGCCCCTCCCTCTCTACCTGAGTCTCTCTCCTCCTCCCTCTCTCTCCCTCCCACTCGTAAAACATTAAATCAAAGTGAATTCTCTCCTCTCTCTCCCTTATAAATGTTCACCACAGTAAATTTGCACTGTAAAGTTCGCCCATGCTTTTCCCATTGTTATACTATGCATTAGTGTACCATTGTTTTTAATAGTTTATAATGCTTATAATGCTTCCCTATGCTTTACCACACCTCTCTGTGCTTTACAATGCTTCCCTATGCTTTACCAGACCTCTCTGTGCTTTACAATGCTTCCCTATGCTTTACCACACCTCTCTGTGCTTATAATGCTTCCCTATGCTTTACCAGACCTCTCTGTGCTTTACAATGCTTCCCTATGCTTTACCACACCTCTCTGTGCTTTACAATGCTTCCCTATGCTTTACCAGACCTCTCTGTGCTTTACAATGCTTCCCTATGCTTTACCAGACCTCTCTGTGCTTTACAATGCTTCCCTATGCTTTACCAGACCTCTCTGTGCTTTACAATGCTTCCCTATGCTTTACCACACCTCTCTGTGCTTTACAATGCTTCCCTATGCTTTATCACACCTCTCTGTGCTTTACAATGCTTCCCTATGCTTTACCATACCTCTCTGTGCTTTACAATGCTTCCCTATGCTTTACCACACCTCTCTGTGCTTTACAATGCTTCCCTATGCTTTATCACACCTCTCTGTGCTTTACAATGCTTCCCTATGCTTTACCAGACCTCTCTGTGCTTTACAATGCTTCCCTATGCTTTACCACACCTCTCTGTGCTTTACAATGCTTCCCTATGCTTTACCATACCTCTCTGTGCTTTATAATGCTTCCCTATGCTTTACCAGACCTCTCTGTGCTTTACAATGCTTCCCTATGCTTTACCACACCTCTCTGTGCTTTACAATGCTTCCCTATGCTTTATCACACCTCTCTGTGCTTTACAATGCTTCCCTATGCTTCACCAGACCTCTCTGTGCTTTACAATGCTTCCCTATGCTTTACCACACCTCTCTGTGCTTTACAATGCTTCCCTATGCTTTACCACACCTCTCTGTGCTTTACAATGCTTCCCTATGCTTTACCATACCTCTCTGTGCTTTACAGTGCTTCCCTATGCTTTCCCACACCTCTGTGCTTTACAATGCTTCCCTATGCTTTACCAGACCTCTCTGTGCTTTACAATGCTTCCCTATGCTTTACCAGACCTCTCTGTGCTTTACAATGCTTCCCTATGCTTTACCACACCTCTCTGTGCTTTACAATGCTTCCCTATGCTTTACCATACCTCTCTGTGCTTTACAGTGCTTCCCTATGCTTTCCCACACCTCTGTGCTTTACAATGCTTGCCTATGCTTTACCAGACCTCTCTGTGCTTTACAATGCTTCCCTATGCTTTACCAGACCTCTCTGTGCTTTACAATGCTTCCCTATGCTTTACCAGACCTCTCTGTGCTTTACAATGCTTCCCTGTGCTTTACCATACCTCTCTGTGCTTTACAATGCTCCCCTGTGCTTTACCATACCTCTCTGTGCTTTACAATGCTTCCCTATGCTTTACCAGACCTCTCTGTGCTTTACAATGCTTCCCTGTGCTTTACCATACCTCTCTGTGCTTTACAATGCTCCCCTGTGCTTTACCATACCTCTCTGTGCTTTACAATGCTTCCCTATGCTTTACCAGACCTCTCTGTGCTTTACAATGCTTCCCTATGCTTTACCACACCTCTCGGTGCTTTACAATGCTTCCCTATGCTTTACCAGGCCTCTCTGTGCTTTACAATGCTTCCCTGTGCTTTACCAGACCTCTCTGTGCTTTACAATGCTTCCCTGTGCTTTACCATACCTCTCTGTGCTTTACAATGCTTCCCTATGCTTTACCAGACCTCTCTGTGCTTTACAATGCTTCCCTGTGCTTTACCAGACCTCCCTGTGCTTTACAATGCTTCCCTGTGCTTTACCACACCTCTCTGTGCTTTACAATGCTTCCCTATGCTTTACCAGTCCCTCTGTGCTTTACAATGCTTCCCTATGCTTTACCAGACCTCTCTGTGCTTTACAATGCTTCCCTATGCTTTACCAGACCTCTCTGTGCTTTACAATGCTTCCCTATGATTTACAGTGCTTTCACTGTTCTTTATTACTTTTGCTGTGCTTTCACTGTGGGTCACTTTTATAAGGACTCTCTCTCCCTTGTTAAAATTTAACAAAGCATTACAGCAAATATAATGTGTGTTTCTTACTACTCTCTCTCTCAGCTCTCCCCTACCCCTTTGTCTCTAAAAGCATTCTGTAAAGTCTGATTAAACACATTTAATTCTCTCTCTCCTCCTCTTCACTGTTTTAACTTGTTCTAACACGCAATATGTTTGAGAGACAAGAATGTGCCAGAGGGGGAGGGAGGAGAGACAGGAGAGAGAGGAGGTGAGAGAGGATGTCTGTAGCTTCTGATTTGGTTTGCAAAACACAAGACTCCAGAGGCAAACTAGACATGCAAATAGTGTAGAACTCCCAATCCGGTTCAGTTTGACACTACAATATAAATTCTTCTTCTTGGTGTTTGTGTTAGTTTATTACATTCTTCAAGAGTTTAGTTTGTATTAACACTGCAGACAGACAGAGAATAGTGTTCAGTGTGACTCCGAGGCATGCTTGTAATTCCTTGTGATACAGATCTCAGTGTGTGGTCTGTCTGAGTTTCTCCCTGAAGTGAATCTTGTTAAGTCCCCAGCTCACTCCTTTTAAACAGACACCTCATTAAATCTTTTTTTTATGTTGTAAACACACTGACAGATAGGCAGACACACACGCTGAGGCACACACACATTCAGGGCTGGCGCAAGGGTTTTGCCGCCCTAGGCAAAGGAAGCTTTGCCTCCCTCCCTTGTCACTCTTTTTTAATTCTGTATGTATGTACAGTCACCTCCAAAATTATTGGCACCCTTGATACAGATGAGCAAAAAGACTGTATAAAATAAATAATACCAGTACTGAGCTATATTGTAATTTTCCAACATGTGGAATATATTTGACTTTATTAATGATTCAACCAAAATTACACATTTCTCAAATTATGAATTTATTTCCAAAAAAAATGAAGTGTCACAATTATTGGCACCCTTGTTTTCAGTACTTTGTGCACCCTCCCCTTGCAAGGATAACGGCACCGAGCCTTTTTCTATAATGTTTAATGAGACTGGAGAACACATTGGGAGGGATCTTAGACCATTCCAACATAGAATCTTTCCAGATCCTTGATATCCTTCGGTCTGCGCTTATGGACTGCCCTCTTCAATTGAAACCACAGGTTTTCAATGGGGTTCAAAATGTTGATTTTGTGGTCAATTAACCATTTCTTTGTGGATTTTGATGTGTGCTTGGGGTCATTGTCTTGCTGGAAGATCCACTTGCGGCAAAGTTTCAGCCTCCTGGCAGAGGCAACCAGGTATTTGGCTAAAATGTCCTGGTCCTGGGTAGAGTTCATGATGCCGTTGACCTTAACAAGGGCCCCAGGACCAGTGGAAGCAAAACAGCCCCATAACATCAAAGATCCACCACCATATTTTACAGTAGGTATGAGGTTCTTTTCTGCACACGCCTCCTTCTTTCAACGCCAAACCCACCCCTGGTGTGCGTGGCCAAAGAGCTCTATTTTCGTCTCATCTGACCATAGCACCGGTTCCAATCAGTGACAATGCCGTTTAGCAAACTCCAGGCTTATGTTTGTTGGTTGCTCTCAATAAAGGCTTTTTTCTGGCAACCCTTCCAAATAGCCTATTGGCATGGAGGTGCCATCTAATTGTAGATTTGGAGACTTGGTGACCCCAAGATGCAACCAAGTTCTGTAATTCTCCAACTGTGGCCCTTGGATTTCCCTTTGCCTCCGGAACCATCTGCCGCACTGTGCGTGGGGGCAAGATACACTTGCGTCCTCTACCAGACAAGTTTACCACTGTTCCAGTGGGTTTGAACTTCTTAATTATTGCCCTAATAGTGGTAAGTGGTATATTTAGTTTTTTAGCTATTGTTTTGTATCAAATTGCCTGATTTATGAAGGTCAACAACAATTTGTCTTTTTTCATTTGTGAGTTCTTTGCTTTTCCCCATGGTGATGGATGACAAATGGATTTCATATGCGTGTTACCTCATTTTTATACCCCAGTGAAACAGGAAGCCATGGAAGGCCACAATACAGTTCCTTAAGACTGAGATGAACTTAAAGAAGCAGAATGTTAATGCAGATTTAATTTTGTTTGATTTTATTTATAAGAATCTTTAGGGGTGCCAATAATTCTGACACCTATCTTTTTGAGAACATTTTTATTACTTGTTAATAAAAACTTTTCTCTGAGCAATTGTATTAGAATAAAAGAATATGCTTTTCCCATATATTTGAGCATAAAATATAGCTCATTACCTGTGTTGTTTATTTTATACAGCCTTTTTTGCTCATTTTTAACAAGGGTGCCAATCATTTTGGAGCTGACTGTGTGTATATATATATATATATATATATATATATATATATATATATATATATATATATATATATATATCAACGTATAAACAAATTATTATACACCAGATTTTTTTCACAAAACTATATACAACTATATACAATCACAATGACAATATCTATGATCAATGGATTCTACCACCATGCATGAGCTTAGAGTTATAAATAACAACTGATACAGGATATGCAGGAGTGACCGAGTGCTGTTGAGTGGCGTGTGAGTGGTGACGTCACGGACCAGAAACAGGAACCAAAACAAGGAATGGTGGTGGGTGAAACTGAACGCTACGGGCTCAGTGCTTTTATTAAATAATAAATAAACAAAAGGTTTAAACAAAACG
>JAGXEW010000064.1:361035-380273 GCA_030684275.1 Acipenser oxyrinchus oxyrinchus
GCTTTTGTACGGAGATTGGAGAGAGCAAGAGAAAGAAACAATTGCTATATAGAATGTCCTGCTTCTGAGTGGGAGGAGCCCAACATCCTGCCTGAGTGGGAGGAGTCCGAACGTCCTGCGCCTGAGTGGGGCCACTTCGTGGTCAACTGCCTCATTCTCCAGGAAGAGGAGGAGAAGGAGAAGCACCGGTTCCCTGCAACAGGAGGAGACTACACGCTGTCCCGACTGCCACCCCTTCCACCCGCAGGAGCAGAGCAGCAGGAGCTGCCTCTGTCTCCAACACCTCCACCGCTAGGAGCAGAGCAGCAGGAGCTGCCTCTGTCTCAACCGCCGTGAGAGGACTGCTTGCCCCTCCCACCTCCACCAGCAGAGGGTGGATACCTGCTGGTTCCGTCTCTACCACCGTAGGAGGACTGCTTGCCCCTCCCACCTCCACCAGCAGAGGGTGAATACCTGCTGGTTCCAACTCCACCATCATGGGAAGGACTGCTCCTGCCCTGCCTCGCTCTGCCCAAGGATGCCTGCCTCGCACCACCCAAGGATGCCTGCCTCGCACCGCCCAAGGATGCCTGCCTCGCACCGCCCAAGGATGACGGCCTCGCACCGCCCAAGGATGCCTGTTGCTCCACATCGCCCAGGGCTGCCTGTTGCCCCGCATCGCCTGGGGCTGCCTGTTGCTCCGCATGGCCTGGGGCTGCCTGTTGCTCCGCATCGCCTGGAGAGCCACCAGTTACAGGGTATGAGGGAGAAGTGCAGCTCCCGCTTCCGCCTCCATGGCCAGGGGCTCCCCTCCCGAAGTTCAAGCCCGAGGGTCCGCTGCTGCTGCTGTCGCCTCCCGAGGGTCCGCAGCTGCTGCCGCCGCTCCCGAGGGTCCTGCTTCACCTGGGGTCGCTACCAGTCCAGCCATGCGGCAGGAAATAGTGTGGCTGGAGCCCCATGAAGGGGAGCTGCCGACCACGAAGAAGGGGGAGGTCAGGCGACCAGCTCCCCCAGCCGCACTTTCGCGGCAGGAAATACTGTGGCTGGAGCCCCACGGAGGGGAGCTGCCGGCCATGAAGAAGGGGGAGGTCAGGAGACCAGCTCCCCCCGCAGCAATTTCGCTGCAGGAGAACGGGTGGCCGGTTCGCGGTCCACCGGGACGCTACAGCTGTTTGGGTGGGAGGAGGACATCCCAACATGGCCGCCACCTTTGGTTCGTTGCTGCCACTGTTCCTGGGCCGGGACTGCTAGCTGGGACTTTGGGGACTATGGCCGGAGGTGGCCGAAAAGGCCATGTGTGCTGCGCACAAGGGGGGGCATGTGTGGCGGAGTGTCCCACCCCTATATTTATATGTGCACTTTTTATTATTATTTGTATTATTATTTGTATTATTGTTTGCGGCGCGGATAAAAGCGCAGCGTATTTGTTATTGTCTTTGTAATTTTATAAACCCTGTGAGGATGCATGACTGATCAGCTAGTGATTTATTTAGCTAGCTGACAGTCACACATCATTATTAAACTCGTGCAGACGGTGACCATCTCCCGAGTTAATTCATTGATTAATTGTTGCTAAGCGGGAGATGGTCATTGTATATAAACCTGCAGCTCTCTACCCACAGGGGAGAGTGGAGAGAGCGAAGAGAAAGAAACAATTGCAATATAGAAAGTATACTTGTTTCCTTATTGTTTATTTGTTTGGCCAACATGCCCTTTTGTTGTAGTGTTTCGTTTTGTTTAAACCTTTTGTTTATTTACTATTTAATAAAAGCACTGAGCGCCGTAGCGTTCAGTTTCACCCACCACCATTCCTTGTTTTGGTTCCTGTTTCTGGTCCGTGACGTCACCACTCACACGCCACTCAACAGCACTCAGTCACACCTGCGTATCCTGTATCAGTTGTTATTTATAACTCTAAGCTCATGCATGGTGGTAGAATCCATTGAGCATAGATATTGTCATTGTGATTGTATATAGTTGTATATAGTTTTGTGAAAAAAATCTGGTGTATAATAATTTGTTTATACATTGATTATATATATATATATATATATATATATATATATATATATATATATATATATATATATATATATATATATATATATATATATATATATATATATATATACACACAGTCAGCTCCAAAATGATTGGCACCCTTGTTAAAAATGAGGAAAAAGGCTGTATAAAATAAACAACACAGGTAATGAGCTATATTTTATGCTCAAATATATGGGAAAAGCATATTCTTTTATTCTAATACAATTGCTCAGAGAAAAGTTTTTATTAACAAGTAATAAAAATGTTCTCAAAAAGATAGGTGTCAGAACTATTGGCACCCCTAAACATTCTTATAAATAAAATCAAACAAAATTAAATCTGCATTAACATTCTGCTTCTTTAAGTTCATCTCAGTCTTAAGGAACTTTATTGTGGCCTTCCATGGCTTCCTGTTTCACTGGGGTATAAAAATGAGGCAACACGCATATGAAATCCATTTGGCAAAGAACTCACAAATGAAAAGAGACAAATGGTTGTTGACCTTCATAAATCAGGCAATGGATACAAAACAAAAGCTAAAAAACTAAATATACCACTTACCACTATTAGGGCAATAATTAAGAAGTTCAAACCCACTGGAACAGTGGTAAACTTGCCTGGTAGAGGACGCAAGTGTATCTTGCCCCCACGCACAGTGCGGCAGATGGTTCCGGAGGCAAAGGGAAATCCAAGGGCCACAGTTGGAGAATTACAGAACTTGGTTGCATCTTGGGGTCACCAAGTCTCCAAATCTACAATTAGATGGCACCTCCATGCCAATAGGCTATTTGGAAGGGTTGCCAGAAAAAAAGCCTTTATTGAGAGCAACCAACAAACATAAGTGCCTGGAGTTTGCTAAACGGCATTGTCACTTTGATTGGAACTGGGTGCTATGGTCAGATGAGACGAAAATAGAGCTCTTTGGCCACGCACACCAGGGGTGGGTTTGGCGTTGAAAGAAGGAGGCGTGTGCAGAAAAGAACCTCATACCTACTGTAAAATATGGTGGTGGATCTTTGATGTTATGGGGCTGTTTTGCTTCCACTGGTCCTGGGGCCCTTGTTAAGGTCAACGGCATCATGAACTCTACCCAGGACCAGGACATTTTAGCCAAATACCTGGTTGCCTCTGCCAGGAGGCTGAAACTTTGCCACAAGTGGATCTTCCAGCAAGACAATGACCCCAAGCACACATCAAAATCCACAAAGAAATGGTTAATTGACCACAAAATCAACATTTTTGAACCCCATTGAAAACCTGTGGTTTCAATTGAAGAGGGCAGTCCATAAGCGCAGACCGAAGGATATCAAGGATCTGGAAAGATTCTATGTTGGAATGGTCTAAGATCCCTCCCAATGTGTTCTCCAGTCTCATTAAACATTATAGAAAAAGGCTCGGTGCCGTTATCCTTGCAAGGGGAGGGTGCACAAAGTACTGAAAACAAGGGTGCCAATAATTGTGACACTTCATTTTTTTTGGAAATAAATTCATAATTTGAGAAATGTGTAATTTTGGTTGAATCATTAATAAAGTCAAATATATTCCACATGTTGGAAAATTACAATATAGCTCAGTACTGGTATTATTTATTTTATACAGTCTTTTTTGCTCATCTGTATCAAGGGTGCCAATAATTTTGGAGGTGACTGTACATACATACAGAATTAAAAAAAGAGTGACAAGGGAGGGAGGCAAAGCTTCCTTTGCCTAGGGCGGCAAAAACCCTTGCGCCAGCCCTGAATGTGTGTGTGCCTCAGCGTGTGTGTCTGCCTATCTGTCAGTGTGTTTACAACATAAAAAAAAGATTTAATGAGGTGTCTGTTTAAAAGGAGTGAGCTGGGGACTTAACAAGATTCACTTCAGGGAGAAACTCAGACAGACCACACACTGAGATCTGTATCACAAGGAATTACAAGCATGCCTCGGAGTCACACTGAACACTATTCTCTGTCTGTCTGCAGTGTTAATACAAACTAAACTCTTGAAGAATGTAATAAACTAACACAAACACCAAGAAGAAGAATTTATATTGTAGTGTCAAACTGAACCGGATTGGGAGTTCTACACTATTTGCATGTCTAGTTTGCCTCTGGAGTCTTGTGTTTTGCAAACCAAATCAGAAGCTACAGACATCCTCTCTCACCTCCTCTCTCTCCTGTCTCTCCTCCCCTCCCCCCTCTGGCACATTCTTGTCTCTCAAACATATTGCGTGTTAGAACAAGTTAAAACAGTGAAGAGGAGGAGAGAGAGAATTAAATGTGTTTAATCAGACTTTACAGAATGCTTTTAGAGACAAAGGGGGTAGGGGGGGAGAGCTGGAGAGAGAGAGTAGTAAGAAACACACATTATATTTGCTGTAATGCTTTGTTAAATTTTAACAAGGGAGAGAGAGTCCTTATAAAAGTGACCCACAGTGAAAGCACAGCAAAAAGTAATAAAGAACAGTGAAAGCACTGTAAATCATAGGGAAGCATTGTAAAGCACAGAGAGGTCTGGTAAAGCATAGGGAAGCATTGTAAAGCACAGAGAGGTCTGGTAAAGCATAGGGAAGCATTGTAAAGCACAGAGGGGACTGGTAAAGCATAGGGAAGCATTGTAAAGCACAGAGAGGTGTGGTAAAGCACAGGGAAGCATTGTAAAGCACAGGGAGGTCTGGTAAAGCACAGGGAAGCATTGTAAAGCACAGAGAGGTCTGGTAAAGCATAGGGAAGCATTGTAAAGCACAGAGAGGTCTGGTAAAGCACAGGGAAGCATTGTAAAGCACAGAGAGGTCTGGTAAAGCACAGGGAAGCATTGTAAAGCACAGAGAGGTCTGGTAAAGCACAGGGAAGCATTGTAAAGCACAGAGAGGTCTGGTAAAGCATAGGGAAGCATTGTAAAGCACAGAGAGGTCTGGTAAAGCATAGGGAAGCATTGTAAAGCACAGAGAGGTCTGGTAAAGCATAGGGAAGCATTGTAAAGCACAGAGAGGTATGGTAAAGCACAGGGAAGCATTGTAAAGCACAGAGAGGTATGGTAAAGCACAGGGAAGCATTGTAAAGCACAGAGAGGTCTGGTAAAGCATAGGGAAGCATTGTAAAGCACAGAGAGGTCTGGTAAAGCATAGGGAAGCATTGTAAAGCACAGAGAGGTATGGTAAAGCACAGGGAAGCATTGTAAAGCACAGAGAGGTATGGTAAAGCACAGGGAAGCATTGTAAAGCACAGAGAGGTCTGGTAAAGCATAGGGAAGCATTGTAAAGCACAGAGAGGTCTGGTAAAGCATAGGGAAGCATTGTAAAGCACAGAGAGGTCTGGTAAAGCATAGGCAAGCATTGTAAAGCACAGAGGTGTGGGAAAGCATAGGGAAGCACTGTAAAGCACAGAGAGGTCTGGTAAAGCATAGGGAAGCATTGTAAAGCACAGAGAGGTGTGGTAAAGCATAGGGAAGCATTGTAAAGCACAGAGAGGTGTGGTAAAGCATAGGGAAGCATTGTAAAGCACAGAGAGGTCTGGTAAAGCATAGGGAAGCATTGTAAAGCACAGGGAAGTGTGGTAAAGCATAGGGAAGCATTGTAAAGCACAGAGAGGTCTGGTAAAGCATAGGGAAGCATTGTAAAGCACAGAGAGGTGTGGTAAAGCATAGGGAAGCATTGTAAAGCACAGAGAGGTGTGGTAAAGCATAGGGAAGCATTGTAAAGCACAGAGAGGTATGGTAAAGCATAGGGAAGCATTGTAAAGCACAGAGAGGTGTGTAAAGCATAGGGAAGCATTGTAAAGCACAGAGAGGTGTGGTAAAGCATAGGGAAGCATTGTAAAGCACAGAGAGGTCTGGTAAAGCATAGGGAAGCATTGTAAAGCACAGAGAGGTGTGGTAAAGCATAGGGAAGCATTGTAAAGCACAGAGAGGTGTGGTAAAGCATAGGGAAGCATTGTAAAGCACAGAGAGGTCTGGTAAAGCATAGGGAAGCATTATAAAGCACAGAGAGGTATGGTAAAGCATAGGGAAGCATTGTAAAGCACAGAGAGGTGTGGTAAAGCATAGGGAAGCATTGTAAAGCACAGAGAGGTCTGGTAAAGCATAGGGAAGCATTGTAAAGCACAGAGAGGTGTGATAAAGCATAGGGAAGCATTGTAAAGCACAGAGAGGTGTGGTAAAGCATAGGGAAGCATTGTAAAGCACAGAGAGGTATGGTAAAGCATAGGGAAGCATTGTAAAGCACAGAGAGGTGTGATAAAGCATAGGGAAGCATTGTAAAGCACAGAGAGGTGTGGTAAAGCATAGGGAAGCATTGTAAAGCACAGAGAGGTCTGGTAAAGCATAGGGAAGCATTGTAAAGCACAGAGAGGTCTGGTAAAGCATAGGGAAGCATTGTAAAGCACAGAGAGGTCTGGTAAAGCATAGGGAAGCATTGTAAAGCACAGAGAGGTCTGGTAAAGCATAGGGAAGCATTGTAAAGCACAGAGAGGTCTGGTAAAGCATAGGGAAGCATTATAAGCACAGAGAGGTGTGGTAAAGCATAGGGAAGCATTGTAAAGCACAGAGAGGTCTGGTAAAGCATAGGGAAGCATTATAAGCACAGAGAGGTGTGGTAAAGCATAGGGAAGCATTATAAGCATTATAAACTATTAAAAACAATGGTACACTAATGCATAGTATAACAATGGGAAAAGCATGGGCGAACTTTACAGTGCAAATTTACTGTGGTGAACATTAGGGAGAGAGAGGAGAGAATTCACTTTGATTTAATGTTTTTACGAGTGGGAGGGAGAGAGAGGGAGGAGGGAGAGAGACTCAGGTAGAGAGGGAGGGGCCAGGGAGGCAGATAGGTAAAGAGGAAATGGGGGAATGCTAGACAGAGAGACACGCACAAACAGCTCTGAGCAGCAGAGTGTATGAGAGACAGGGAGGGAGGACAAAGAGAAAGAAGGAGAAAGAAGAGAAAGAGAGGCAGACAGAGTTAGATAAATGCTGCAAATACTGGATTCTTAAAATGCAATTCAAGTTCATAGAGAGATAGAGAGACAGGGGAGAGAAGAAAAGGGAGGAGAAAGAAGGAAATCAAGAAAGAAAGAAGGAGAGAGCTGGGATTGGAGGAGTGCGTAAGAATGCTGGTTAAAGAGTACAGAATCTGCATGCCTCTCACTGTGGAAGAGGTAAGAGAATCAGTGTGTGAGTGTGAGTGTGTCTCACTGTGTCTCAGGACAGAGGCACACTGTGTATCTCTCCCTCACTCCCTCTCTCCCCCTCCCCCCTCCCTCTCCGTCTCTTCTGTTTGAATCTTGAAGACAGTAGTTAATTATTTACATGCTTTAGTTAAAGAGGCATTTTTTCAATAACCTGCTTTCCTTCAAAAAGCAAAAGTCTGTGTTTTTATTACTGTAGAAATTTGACAGGGCTTTTTATATGAATCTATTTAGAACATAACAATCAATCAGGGAGGGTTTCAGTGGAGTCTTAATAATTTCTAAAGGAATTGACAAACCCTATAGCTGATAGTTTAAGCACAGAAATCAGGAGCAGAGGACATGAACTTAGGAGACAGGGAAAGAGACACTTCTTGACACAGAGAGTGGTGAGGATTTACAAAAGTTACCAAGGACTGCCGAGCCACGCTGTCGATGCTGAATCATTGGGATTTGTGAAGACCCAACTTGACAAAGATCAGTCAGCTATGAGGCACTTCTTCCAGTTCAGATTCACTTTGTATCATTTTCTGTTTCACTCGTCACATCCTGGGGACTTTTTAAAAAGTTTAAAGCAACTCTGGCCTCAATAGAGCTCTCAGAATCATGTCTGAACTACATCAGGTACACCAGAGTGGAACCATTATTAACCTGCCCCCCCTGCAACACTCTGCCCCCTAGTGGATGGAAGAATACATCAGTAAGAAATATCTATAGACCTGAATACAGCAGTGTTGTACCGTTATTAACCTGCCCCCCTGCAACACTCTGCCCCCTAGTGGATGGAAGAATACATCAGTAAGAAAGATACACAGCAATCTTGTACCATTTTTAAACTGACCCCTTGAAAGACAGAGGGGCGAGAGAAGAGAGAGCAGAGCGAAGAGAGACACTGTGTTCTTGTTAAAGTCGATTTGAATGCAATTTGAAATAAAAAAGCAGAGAGGCAAGATGACAGAGGAGAGGAGAGACAGAGTGAGGAGAGGGGAGAGAGAGAGAGGGAGAGAGAGAGAGAGAGAGAGAGAGAGAGAGAGAGAGAGAGAGAGATTAGCTTGGCTAGTTTTCTTTTGGAACCTGTTCCTCCTGTTTAATGACAGGCTCACAAACCACACCTCAATCAAACCAAACAAACTATGACCCCATTCATACTTGCGATTTTTCTCATATGTGAGTGCTCCAGAAACGAAAAGGCAGTCCAGGACTGGCTTAGATTTAGGTCACCGTTTCGATGTGGCCCAGGTCTGCAATCTGGGACCAGGGCCAGCCTTTACATAAATATGAACGCAAAGCAGAATTAGGGCAGCCTTTTAGTATCAAATTACCAATTTGATTACGTAGCTCAGCAGTAGGGATCATAGGTAAGGTGACATGATGTCCTGTTTTGGACGGACAGTCCCACTTTTGGAAAGCTGGTCCCAGTGTCCCCAGAACCTTTCTAAGAAACGTATGTTAGTGAATAATACAAAATAATTTATGAACTACAGTGCTCCCTCGCTATAAGGCTCTTGGTTATAACGTGTCTCAGATATAACGCTCCTACAGCATGTCCCCAATTCCCTATACTAGTGATTCATGCAATATTTCTACAGTAAATATAGTACCGTGTTGTTCAAACTATAAACAACTTCGCATTCTAACTTGCGTTCTGTCTCTCCCTTTTGATACAGTATCTGAACTGAAGAAAAGCTGCGCTGGCTCTTTATAACACAGACATCTTATTCAGCATTCGTTTTATAACTAAATAAATATTAGGCCTATTACCTGGTTCTCTTTCCTAATGAATTTACTTTTTATGCTGCAGAGGAGCTGTGGCTTTTTCCGGAGACGAGGCGCTTCAGCTTCGCTTCAGCCCCGCTCTGGCAGCCGAACCTGAGGCGAGCCCATTCCTCTTCCCTCGCCGACCCACTTTCCTTCTCATAAGAACATAAGAAAGTTGACAAACGAGAAGAGGCCATTCGGCCCATCTTGCTGTTAGTAGCTTATTGATCCCAGAATCTCATCAAGCAGCTTCTTGAAGGATCCCAGGGTGTCAGCTTCAACAACATTACTGGGGAGTTGGTTCCAGACCCTCACAATTCTCTGTGTAAAAAAGTGCCTCCTATCTTCTGTTCTGAATGCCCCTTTATCTAATCTCCATTTGTGACCCCTGGTCCTTGTTTCTTTTTTCAGGTCAAAGAAGTCCCCTGGGTCGACATTGTCAAAACCTTTTAGGATTTTGAATGCTTGAATCAGATCACCGTGTAGTCTTCTTTGTTCAAGATTAAATAGATTCAATTCTTTTAGCCTGTCTGCATATGACATGCCCTTTAAATCTGGGATAATTCTGGTCGCTCTTCTTTGCACTCTTTCTAGAGCAGCAATATATTTTTTTGTAATGAGGTAACCAGAACTGAACACTTGTGTTCTTCTTATGTTCTTATGTGACCCTGTGGCAGGCTGGCTCGCAGTGGTGATCTCACTTGGCCTTTCTAACTGAATCACAAACAGTGGATTTGTGTTTGAAGTTCCAAGCTACTGGCATTCTGTGTATTTATTAATAATTAAACAAAACAAAAGATTTAAACAATAACAAAACAAAATGGCACAAGGGCCAAACGAATAAACAACCATTGCTTGGCCATGTCGTTTTAGATGTTATGATTTGTCTACTTTTGGGATGTAATCTGTCCTCTGTACCTCCCCAGAACGGACAACTGTTGAGTTTAATACTCTGGCCAGGGTTAACTAGTTGTTAATTATCTTATTACCCTCGCCAGAGTCTACTTGTTAGTAAGGATGCATGACTGTCAGCTAGTTAAATAATCAGTAGCTGATCAGTCATGCATCCTCGAGGTTTTAAATAATAAGTAATAAAAGACGCAGCTTTACCAACCGCAAATAAAAATACAAATAATAATACATAGGGCGGGACACACTGCCACAAACCCTCTTAGCAATGTTAATTTCTATCTCTCTCTTGGCCTTCCTAACTTCCTTTTTGACTTGTGTTTGCAGTTCCAAGTACTCTTTCTGTGTACTTTGTTTTTGGTCCCTTTTAAACGCTTTGTAAAGTGCCTTTTTTCACTGAATATTTTTTTTAATTGATCTATTAAACCATTTTGGCCATTTTGTTTTAGATTTAGATTTGTCTACTTTTGGGACGTAATTGTTTTGCGCCTCTAGTACTACATTTTTAAAAACAGCCATCCTTTTTCTGTGGATGTTTTCTATTTTACTCAATCTACTTCTGTTAGTCTCTGTTTCATACCTTCGTAGTTTGCTTTTCTAAAATTGTAAACCTTAGCTTTAGTCATTACTTTTGGTTTTAAAAAATACTTCAAATGAGGCCATGTTGTGGTCTGAGTTTGCCAATAGCTCTCTGACCTCTGTTTTAGTTATTCTGTCTTCGTTATTTGTAAAAGACTAAATCCCCTCTGAGTACATGGTGCCTTGACAAATTCATGTTAGATTTAGCAGTCATTTGCTTATAGCAAGGGAGTTATTTTATTTTGTATTTCAGGCAGTTGTGTGTTGTTATGTGTTCATGGCACCCCCACCTCCTCCCCGTTTATAACGCTCTTCGGTTACAAATCTCATATTGTGTGCCCGAGACCCACAGTATACTCATACCTACAGCGCTACATTTGAAACAACGTGGGGGTGGTGGTGCATGGCTAAGTACTGTCTGTGAACTTGCATCGAGCACTGAATGCATGCCTGCCACAGGGCTCCCCTGGGTCCTAAACCCTGCTAGTACAGACAGGGATTGCAGTAACCACACACAGGCCATGCAGACATTAAAGGTTTGCTGACTTAAGGGGGTTTAACAATGGATGTTTGCTTGCGTATTAGTCAACCCCCCAACTTCAGGATTGTGTTTTGGGTTTAAATTTCTGGACTTATACTCTAGCAAATACGGTACATGTATTTACATTGATAGTTGAGTACTGTATATGATACAAATAGGTTAAAACAATTACAAAAAGACTCATATCCTTGTTTAATTTTACCTTCTTTAAAAAATAATTAAATAAACTTCCTTAGAGGCAGGATAAATCTATTTTTAATTTGGTGACTCCTTATTTTTATTTCTGTGTTAAATGTATTGAACATATTTTATCCTGCGAAGTTTAAGAAAAGAATAGAGACAATGATTAATGTTATCTGTTGCATAAGTGTGGTAGCTATATAAGGTATTTATAAGCATTCTACTTTTTCACAGCTGTTCATTTAATAGAAGAAAAACAACACATTCATAAAAACATGTTCTTCTTTCAGCAAAAGAGGCAAATGACAGGGCTTGAATTACCTGGGGGTGGGGGTGGGGTTGATCCCTTTATTTTATTTCCAAATTTCCTTTTTAACATGTTTGACAGGTATCACTTAAAACAGAAAGGAACCTGCTAAAAACGTGTTAATTGTATGATGACATTTCCTGCCTTGTCTGCAGTTTTTCAGTACCAATCAATGATAATGAGAAGGCATCTCTTGACAATCTGAAAATGTCTCTGCGCACTTTACACAGGCTAATGCTTGTGCTTATATTAAGAGAGATTAAATAGTATACCTTTTGTAAATAAAGAAGTGGCAACATTGCATTTGATCAGAAAAGGAATAGGATTTAATCAGATTACACCTTGATCCATGCCTCAGCCTATACTGTGACTCAAAAATAAACTCCAGCCAGATCAGCAAAGAAATTAGCCTTCGTAAAATTCGTTGTTATCTAATTTAGATTGTCAGAAGACGCTTTCTCACGCTCATTGACATGGAATAGGCAGGGCATTTCATCATGCAACTAACACGTTTTCAACAGGTTCCTTTCCATTTTAAAATATGCCCGTCCGCTTACAGCATGTTAAAGGAGGGATTTGAAAATACTATTCAGAGAAACTTAAAGGGTTTGCCTACATGGATTACTATTCACCAGATTTAATAACCACTTCAGAAGGAAATTCCTGTTTCTGCAATCAGGGCAGCTTCTACACACAACTCAGAATAGCTGATCCATGGGCTTCATTTATTGCACACAGTCAAAAGATATTTAACACCTTTCATCACCTTTAACAGTAATAGTTTAATAGTAGAAAGTGGCTAAAAAAACATTCCTAGTATGTATGAATCAGGGCACACTAATGAGCCAAGCAGAAACTGCAATAGAAAAAAAATATACAGAACAAATACCATGTCATATTAAATGGTAAGAAATGAAAAAGTTTTGAGTATATATAATGTTTTCATATAGGAAGGGCCTGGTTTGTAGATTGGGCACTGGGGGATAGCATGGAGATAGAGTTAGAGATGGAGATGGAGATGGAGATGGAGATGGAGATGGAGATGGAGATGGAGATGGAGTTAGAGATAGAGATAGAGATAGAGCAAGATGGAAAGTGGAAATCAAAGTGAGAAGGTGCAGTTTCTTAGGCAGAAAAGGGACTAGATTTGCAGCAGTAATCAGCAATAAAATAGAATCTCAGTATTTGATATTATTGAATTGCTATTGTGTAATGTAATAACTATGCTTGTGTATAAATGAAATTACAGACAAAAAGATCATTTATTCACAAAACAGTTTTTGAAAGTAAAGATTCCACTCTGAATATCACCAGGAGTCTCTACATTCACTTTCAATATGATATTAGATCAAACATTGCAAAAGTGAAAATAAAAACCCTAGAGCTTCCGTGAAGCTTTGAAGTTGGAAGTTATTCATAATGTTTCCATACTGTCCCAGTTTTAAGGACTTAAAAATCTGGTCACCTTAATCATAGTAATCAGTTTGCTGTGGAATAACAAGGAAAAACAAAAGACTCTCTATGACAACACAGAAAAACGCGGATTGCTTTTACGTTTTGGGAGGGGCAAAAACAAGCAAGACTTTTTTTGTTTGTTTGATAATAACTAAATCAATACACGTGCCTTATATAAACGTTAACACAGGCAACTTTGCTTTAAAGTTACATAAACATACCTGTCTAATAAAACTGCTTCCAGTATTCAAATTCAGTGTTGAACGAGGCTTCAGTTTACTTCAGTCAGTATCCAGAGCTGTTCAAAATCAATAACAATCAATCGAATCAACGAGTTTGACAAGAACGAATTCCACGCCGATAGAATGTGCTGCTTTGTACTTCATGCAGAAGGCTGTAGATTACACTCGTAGGCCAGTAATCAGCAATAAAATAGAATCTCAGTATTTGATATTATTGAATTGCTACTGTGTAATGTAATAACTATGCTTGTGTATAAATGAAATTACAGACAAAAGATCATTTATTCACAAAACAGTTTTTGAAAGTAAAGATTCCACTCTGAATATCACCAGGAGTCTCTACATTCACTTTCAATATGATATTAGATCAAACATTGCAAAAGTGAAAATAAAACCCTAGAGCTTCCGTGAAGCTTTGAAGTTGGAAGTTATTCATAATGTTTCCATACTGTCCCAGTTTTAAGGACTTAAAAATCTGGTCACCTTAATCATAGTAATCAGTTTGCTGTGGAATAACAAGGAAAACAAAAGACTCTCTATGACAACACAGAAAACGCGGATTGCTTTTACGTTTTGGGAGGGGCAAAAACAAGCAAGACTTTTTGTTTGTTTGATAATAACTAAATCAATACACGTGCCTTATATAAACGTTAACACAGGCAACTTTGCTTTTAAAGTTACATAAACATACCTGTCTAATAAAACTGCTTCCAGTATTCAAATTCAGTGTTGAACGAGGCTTCAGTTTACTTCAGTCAGTATCCAGAGCTGTTCAAAATCAATAACAATCAATCGAATCAACGAGTTTGACAAGAACGAATTCCACGCCGATAGAATGTGCTGCTTTGTACTTCATGCAGAAGGCTGTAGATTACACTCGTAGGCAGACCATGGGAAGCGCTAAACATACATTGAATGAAAGGAAACGTAAACAACAGCAGACCTGGGATTCGTTTCTGTGTTCAATGCCAGCGCCTCTGCTATTAACAGTTATAGAATATTATAAGTATTATAATCCAGTTCTGCTGTCTTTTTGTTGCTATAACATGTTAGAACAATGTTATAATATATATTATAATGTCATTTATAATGTGTCTTACAACATGTCATTTACACGTTAATAGCAAACTCTCATAAAAATCTTCAGGACCATTTATAAAGGTGTTATAAAATATCATATAATGCTTGTTACTTACATATATTATAAGAACCCTCTTATGTTATTGTAGATTTTATAAGATTAATTTGTTACTGCTATTTATACATTTAGATAACCAGAAACCAGAAACCTTCATTTAGTATAATAAAGCTTCTCACAATGCATTTTGGTTGCATGTTATGTAGAAGAAATATGACCATTAGCCCTTTGCGCTCCTATGTCGGACCTGGTCATACATTGCAAAAATTCCTATCCGCTCCATTGTTGGACGCAAAAAACTGGTTTCTAGTCGTTTTTTCTCCGGAAAAAGCCGAGAAAGCCATTCAATGGCCGAGTGAGAGCGACAGGAGCCGAGACAAGCCGATAAAAAAAAAAAGGCATATCTCATGAATAGTCATACTTGCCCCTGGCATCACATAGGGGCGGTCATAAGGAAACAAGCTGGCTGTTACTGTATCAGCGCACAGAGACTATCACGGACATTTGCAGAGCTTTTTTGAGATGTTATAGTAATAAAATAATGACTTGGATCGCATTATTGAGGAGTTTGGTGATAAAACGAGTGATCAGGAGATGATTGATCGGTATGTACAACTATTATTATTATTATTATTTATTTCTTAGCATAGGTGAAAGCGATAGCAAACAAAAGGGTGGGGCCGGGCTGGAGATCCCTAGTGAGTGCTTTGTTGATATGCAGGGCCTTTTAAACCCGTTTGACTGTGGAAAAAATACTTTTAAACAGCGTCTAAAATGAACTGCGATGTGAAAATAAATTGACCTGGCGAGCCTGACGCACAATTAATAAATGGACTGCAAAGGGTTAAAGTTAGGGTTAGGGTATTTTTGCCTATTTGCTTACCAGTAATTCTGATGCATTATCTGTTAATGTGTACAAAGCATTGCTCTTCAAACAGCAGATATATTCACGAGAAAACAAAATCTTCCCGTGAGATATGTGCATTGAGGCCATCGAGGTGTGTTCAATTTATGAAAAGAAGTAAATAAATAAACACATGAAGGTCAGCTTTATGATAAAACTTTTTTTAGTTTATAACATGAAGCTTTCATTTAATAGCATAATGTATCATCCGTGTATAGTCTCTAATCATTTACTGTATTATTAGCACAATAGAAAGAAAGAAAGGCTGATGTACAGGTAAGTAAGCTGGGCTGAGTTGAGTGGGGACGGAGGGGGTGATGCTGGGACGCCAGAATCACCGTCGAGCCCTCTTGAGGTGTCTTGGGCTTGTCGACGAAACACCGAGGATGGAAGATGCCCACTTGAAGACCCCAGAGATGTACCCTACTTAGCTCAATCCAGACGGTTGTCATGCTGATGCGCTGGGGACCGCACTATGGTTGATCCCGGAGCCAGCATCGCAGCCGCTGTGTGTGCTGATGCGCTAGGGAGGCAATAAGCTGATCCCTGGAGCCAGCATTACACTTCAGCCATCAACACCAGACAGAAGGATATCTACATCATCATATGGAAGGAAGCGCAAATGGATGGAGACACATATGGATCACATTAGTTTACTGTAAAGCTACGCCTTAGTTGGTGCTTATCTTGTCGAGAGCCGAAGTTCAAATCAGCATGAAGTTTTAACATCTACTCTCATGTAATGGAAATCATGAAGATCTGGATACGCCCAGTGGCTGCTGTGAATAGTGCAGCTGGCAACAAGGGAAAGACCTCGTGACAGCCTGGAGAGACAGCTGACTGGAGGAAAGAGACCCGATTGGGGTTGAGCTACCCTTGTCGGCAGTATCCAGCTCTGTGTTTACAGGATGCTGGAGACACCCGCCCAAGGCTTCTAAGAAATTAAAGAGAAAAATACCCCTTGAGTCTGCGAGAGGGGGCGGAAGATGACTCAACGTTGGACAACACGGTTAAGGACTTAGGTACGGAAACGGATATGAGTATGGAGAGTACTTCACAAAAGACTAGTTCAAGATCTGCAGTTAGCAAAGACATGGAACTCCAGGTTTGTGTCTGCGGCTGGAGCAAGGCGACAACGGTCAGGGGTTTGAAGATTCATCAAGGGAGAATGAAATGCTTGAGGGAGAAGGGAAAAGGGCCTCGCATTGATCAGTACCTCTTAAGAAGTCAGTGAAGTCAGTCGAATGAAATCCAGCAACAGGAAGCAAACCACAGTTCGCAGGATATCAGCACCCCTGTCATAGATGTGAGGAGGACTTGACACTTGCATGGACACAGTTAGTGATGAACCTAATGATCCTTGTGAACCCGGGCAAACAAACCAGCGTAAGAGAGAAAAGAACCTCAACGGGCACAAGCCTGGAGTTAAATGGCCAAGAGCTTGTGAGAAAACTGCATGGGACACAGTAAACACAGATCTCTGCTTTGCATTGGAAAGGTTAAGTGGAACAGTTGAAAAGAAGCTGGATAAATTTGGGGACATCATCTACGCATATGGAAGCGAGAGGTTTGGAGTTGAAAAAAGGAAGGAAAAAGTACAAACTATTCCTGGAAAGTCTAGATGGCAACAGGAGATTGAGCTTAGTTAGAGAAAGGAGGCAGCTGAGGAAGCAATGGAGAAGAGCAGAACAAAGTCAGAAGGAGGGATTCAATCTCTTACAAAGTGTCATAAAAGATAAGCTTGCAACATTGCACAGAGCTGAGCGCCTATGGAAACGCTACAAAAAGAAGGAGCGTGCAAGAACTAACTTTTATAAAGACCCATTCAAATTTGTAAAGAAGTTATTCACCAGTGAGAAGAATGGCACACTAAAAGCATCTAAGTTTGAGCTGGAGAGATATTTGGAGGAAACACATACAGATTCAAAAGGCAGGAGCCTATGTCAATTCCGTCAGACATCCCACCTATCAATCCACCAGAATACCAAATGGAGGACTGTGCACCTAAGTGGAAAGAAGTAGAGCAAGCTGTGAAAAAGCAAGGGCTTCATCATCTCCAGGGCCTAATGGAGTTACGCACAGAGTGTAATAAGAGTGCTTCAGGAGTTCTACGAATCCTGTGGAAACTGATGAAAACATCCACAAAAAAAGGATGGCTGTTTTTTTTAAAAATGCAGTACTAGAGGCACAAAACAATTACATCTCAAAAGGACAAATCTAAATCTAAAACAAAATGGCCAAAATGGTTTAATAGTTCAATTAAAAAATATTCAGCAAAAAAGGCACTTCACAGAGCGTTTAAAAGGGACCAAAAACAAAGTACACAGAAAGAGTACTTGGAACTGCAAACACAAGTCAAAAAGGAAGTTAGAAAGGCCAAGAGAGAGAGATAGAAATCAGTATTGCTAAGGGGACTAAAACCAATTCCAAAATGTTTTTCCAAAATTATAACAGCAAGAGAACATTCAAAGAGGAGGTTAAATGTCTAAGAGATACAAATGGCAAAATAGTAGATGAAGAAAAAAAAAATAGCAAATATATTAAATGATTACTTTTCACAGATTTTTACAAAGGAGGACACGGACAACATGCCCCACATGTCGACCTGTTCCTATCCAATTTTAAATAACTTTAGCATAACAGAGGCAGAAGTGTTAAAGGGACTAGGAGCTCTTAAAATAAACAAATCCCTGGGCGGATGAGATCCTCCCAATAATACTCAAAGAAATGAAAGAAGTTATTTACAAACCGCTAACCAAGATCATGCAACAGTCTCTTGACACAGGGGTTGTACCGACAGACTGGAAAATTGCAAACGTAATACCGATCCACAAAAGGGAGACTAAACCGAACCAGGTAACTACAGACCAATAAGCCTGACTTCTATTATATGTAAACTTATGGAAACTATAATAAGATCCAATATGGAAATTACCTATATGGTAACAATATCCTTGGAGACAGTCAGATTGGTTTTAGGAAAGGGAGATCGTGGTCTAACTAACCTGCTTGATTTTGTTAAGGATGCAACATCGACAATGGATAATTGCAAAGCATACGACATGGTTTATTTAAATTTACAGAAAGCAATAAAAATGTGCATTATAAATATCATATGGGAAATACTGAAATTGAAGATGGGAACTATGAAAAAGACCTAGGAGTTTATGTTGACTCAGAAATATCTTCATCTAGACAATGTGGGGAAGCTATAAAAAAGGCCAACAAGATGCTCGGATATATTGTGAGAAGTGTTGAATTTAAATCAAGGGAAGTAATGTTAAAACTTTACAATGCATTAGTAAGACCTCACCTAGAATATTGTGTTCAGTTCTGGTCACCTCGTTACAAAAGGATATTGCTGCTCTAGAAAGAGTGCAAAGAAGAGCAACCATAATTATCCCGGGTTTAAAAGGCATGTCGTATGCAGACAGGCTAAAAAGAATTGAATCTATTCAGTCTTGAACAAAGAAGACTACGCAGCGATCTGATTCAAACATTCAAAATCCTAAAAGGTATAGACAATGTCGCCCAGGGGACTTTTTTTGACCTGAAAAAAGAAACAGGGACTAGGGGTCAAAAATGGAGATTAGATAAAGGGGCATTCAGAACAGAAAATAGGAGGCACTTTTTTACACAGAGAATTGTGAGGGTCTGGAACCAACTCCCCAGTAATGTTGTTGAAGCTGACACCCTGGGATCCTTCAAGAAGCTGCTTGATGAGATTCTGGGATCAATAAGCTACTAACAACCAAACGAGCAAGATGGCTCCAAAAAATGCCTCCAAGCTTTCCCACTCGTGTTGATGTCATATTCCTCCCACAGACAAGGACCAATCAAAACGTGAGACTGTTCTGTGGTTCCATCCCCAAAACCAGACCTGTGTCCTATCATTACCTCAGCAGCGGAGGATTATCTGAGTATACTTGCATCATCACACACATCTAGAGAAACGCTGGTCTGATTGTGATGAAACTCGCTCAGGACCTTCTTTAGCACAAGTTAATGAGATAATATCAGAATCTGGAGGTGTGTGGA
>JAGXEW010000064.1:380773-385773 GCA_030684275.1 Acipenser oxyrinchus oxyrinchus
TAACCCGACAGTGAATGCACTAAGAGAGAGGCCGCAGGGCTTTCTATTCCATAAAGAAAAAGCTTTATATAAAACTCCCCATTAGAATATGGCTCAAAATTTTTGAAAGTGTTATCAAGCCCATTGCCCTCTATGGCAGTGAAGTGTGGGGTCCGCTCACAGAGCAGGATTACACTAAATGGGATAAACACCCAATAGAAGCCCTGCACACAGAGTTCTGCAAAACATCCTGCAAATACAGAGAAAAACACCAAACAACACGTGCAGGGCAGAACTAGGTCAATATCCATTATTGATCTCAATACAAAAAGAGCAATTAAATTTTGGCTTCATCTAAAACAAAGCAACCCAAACTCCTACCACAGTAAAGCCCTGCAGTACCAAGAACTGAGCCAAAAGAAGAGTCCCCTCAGCCAGCTGGTCCTGAAGCTCACTGCACTAACACACACTAACACCAACCAGCCTCAGGACAGCACTGCTCCAACACAGACAATTCGAGTTAACCAAATTATAACACAACACAAACAAAACTACCTCACCTATTGGGACACACACACAAAAACACAAAGCAAATTAGAGTGCTATCGGGCCCTAAAAGACACTACACCCTGGCTGAATACCTGAGCAGGGTGAAAGACAACAAGCAGAGGCAGATCCTAACCAAATACAGGCTCAGTGAGCACAGCCTGGCCATAGAAACAGGCCGACACAGGCAGACCTGGCTGCCCAAAGAGGACCGGCTGTGTCATCACTGTCAACTCCAACAAGTAGAGACAGAGATGCACTTTCTACTGCAGTGTACAAAATACACAGAAATAAGGGAAACTTTCTTCCCACAAATAAAAATCTCTGCAAAACATTCCCAGACCTGCCAGACTCTCAGAAACTCCCAATCCTCCTCGGAGAGAGTCCAGCTGTGTCCAACTGGCAGCCCAGTACACAGCCGCCTGTCACAGCCTGAGGGACAAACAGTGAGCACTCTACATTAGTTCAAATCTTGTTATATTTCATTGTTGTTATTGTTAAATTATTAATAACGTGGTTATTATTTATATTTGTTTACCATTATTATTATCATTATTATTCTCATCAGTGTTATTGTCTATTTAATGTTCAGATGATGTACTGTGTATACATTGCTTTGGCAATACTGTAAATAATGGTCATGCCAATAAAGCACCTTTGAATTTGAATTTGAATTTGATAGAGATAGAGATAGAGATAGAGATAGGGTTAGAGATAGAGATAGAGATAGAGACAGAGAGAGATAGAGATGGAGATGGAGAGGAGATGGAGATGGAGATGGAGACAGGAGACAGAAGAGCGGAGACAGGGTTAGGGTTAGAGACAGAGATAGGGTTAGGGTTAGAGATAGAGATAGAGATAGAGATAGGGTTAGAGTTAGAGCTAGAGCTAGAGATAGAGCTAGAGCTAGAGATAGAGATAGAGATAGAGTTAGGGTTAGAGATAGAGATAGAGATAGGGATAGAGAGATAGAGTTAGGGTTAGGGTTAGAGTTAGGGTTAGAGATACAGAGATAGAGATAGAGATAGAGATAGGGTTAGGGTTAGAGATAGAGATAGAGATAGAGATAGAGATAGGGTTAGAGATAGGGTTAGGGTTAGAGATAGAGATAGAGATAGAGATAGAGATAGAGACAGAGTAGAGATAGAGATAGAGATGGAGATGGAGATAGAGATGGAGATGGAGATAGAGACGAGAGATAGGGTTAGAGACAGAGATAGAGAGAGTCAGAGATAGAGATAGAGATAGAGATAGAGATAGATAGAGCTAGAGCTAGAGATAGAGCTAGAGATAGAGATAGAGATAGAGATAGAGTTAGGGTTAGAGATAGAGATAGAGACAGAGATAGAGATAGTAGAGTTAGGAGTTAGGGTTAGAGATAGAGATTAGAGATAGAGATAGAGATAGAGATAGTTAGAGTATGGTTAGAGATAGAGATAGAGATAGAGATAGAGAGGGTTAGAGTAGGGTTAGAGATAGAGATAGAGATAGAGATAGAGATAGAGATAGAGATAGAGATGAGAGATGAGATAGAGATAGAGATGGAGATGGAGATAGAGATAGAGAGAGATAGAGAATAGCTAGGGTTAGAGATAGAGATAGGGTTAGGGTTAGGAGAGATAGAGATAGAGTAGAGTAGGGTTAGGGTTAGGGTTAGGGTTAGGGTTAGAGCTAGAGCTAGAGCTAGAGATAGAGATAGAGATAGAGATAGAGATAGAGATAGGGTTAGAGATAGAGTTAGGGTTAGATAGGGTTAGGGTTAGAGTTAGGGTTAGGGTTAGAGTTAGGGTTAGAGATACAGAGTTAGAGATATAGATAGGGTTAGAGTTATGGTTAGGGTTAGAGATAGAGATAGGGTTAGAGATAGAGATAGAGATAGAGATAGAGATAGAGATAGAGATAGGGTTAGAGATAGGGTTAGAGATAGAGATAGAGTTAGGGTTAGAGATACAGAGTTAGAGATAGAGACAGAGATAGAGATAGAAATAGAGATAGAGATAGAGATAGAGATAGAGATAGAGATAGGGTTAGAGATAGAGATGGAGATAGAGATGGAGATAGGGTTAGAGATAGAGATAGAGACAGAGATAGAGATAGAGATAGAGATAGAGATAGAGATAGAGATAGGGTTAGGGTTAGAGATAGAGTTAGGGTTAGAGATAGAGATAGAGACAGAGATAGAGATAGGGTTAGAGTTAGGGTTAGAGATAGAGATAGAGATAGAGATGGAGATGGAGATGGAGATGGAGATAGAGGTTAGAGACTGAGTAGATAGAGGTTAGAGATAGAGTTAGAGATCAGATAGAGGTAGGTTAGAGTTAGAGATGAGAGAGATAGAGATAGAGAGAGATAGAGGTTAGGGCTAGAGATTAGAGATAGAGAGTTAGAGTAGAGTTAGAGGATAGAGATAGAGATAGAGTTAGGGTTAGAGATAGAGATAGAGATAGAGTTAGAGATAGAGATAGAGATAGAGATAGAGATAGAGTTAGAGATAGAGATAGAGATAGAGATAGAGATATAGGGTTAGAGATAGAGATTAGAGATAGAGATAGAGATAGAGATAGAGATAGAGGATAGAGATAGAGATAGGAGTTAGAGATAGAGATAGAGAGTTAGAGATAGAGAGTTAGAGATAGAGGATAGAGATAGAGAGTTAGAGATAGAGATAGAGATAGGGTTAGAGATAGAGACAGAGAAAGAGATAGAGATAGAGTTAGGGTTAGAGATAGAGATAGGGTTAGGGTTAGAGATAGAGATAGAGATAGAGATAGAGATAGGGTTAGGGTTAGGGTTAGGGTTAGAGATATAGAGTTAGAGATAGAGATAGGGTTAGAGATATAGAGTTAGAGATAGAGACAGAGATAGAGATAGAGATAGAGATAGAGATAGAGATAGAGATACAGAGTTAGAGATAGAGATAGGGTTAGAGATAGAGATAGAGATAGAGATAGAGATAGGGTTAGGGTTAGAGATATAGAGATAGAGTTAGGGTTAGGGTTAGGGTTAGGGTTAGAGATAGAGTTAGGGTTAGAGATAGAGATAGGGTTAGGGTTAGAGATAGAGATAGAGATAGGGTTAGGGTTAGAGATAGAGATAGAGATAGAGATAGGGTTAGAGATAGAGACAGAGATAGAGATAGAGATAGAGATAGAGATAGAGATAGAGATAGAGATAGAGATAGGGTTAGAGATAGAGATAGAGATAGAGATAGAGATAGAGATAGAGATAGAGATAGGGTTATGGTTAGAGATAGAGATAGAGATAGAGATAGAGATAGAGATAGAGATAGGGTTAGAGATAGAGATAGAGATAGAGTTAGGGTTAGAGATAGAGATAGAGATAGGGTTAGAGATAGAGATAGAGATAGAGATAGAGATAGGGTTAGAGATAGAGATAGAGATAGAGATAGAGATAGAGATAGAGGTTAGAGATAGAGATAGAGATAGAGATAGAGATAGAGATAGAGTTAGAGATAGAGATAGAGATAGAGATAGAGATAGAGATAGAGATAGAGATAGAGTTAGGTTAGAGATAGAGATAGAGATAGGTAGAGTTAGAGATAGAGATAGAGATAGAGATAGGGTTAGAGATAGGGTTAGGGTTAGAGATAGAGATAGAGATAGAGATAGGGTTAGAGATAGAGATAGAGATAGAGATAGAGATAGAGATAGAGATAGAGATAGAGATGGAGATGGAGACAGGGTTAGAGACAGAGACAGAGATAGAGATAGAGATAGAGATAGAGATAGAGATAGGGTTAGGGTTAGAGATATAGAGATAGAGTTAGGGTTAGGGTTAGGGTTAGAGTTAGAGATAGAGAGAGTTAGAGATAGGGTTAGGGTTAGGGTTAGAGATAGAGATAGAGATAGGGTTAGGGTTAGAGTTAGAGGTAGAGATAGAGATAGAGATAGAGATAGAGATAGAGATAGAGATAGGGTTAGGGTTAGGGTTAGAGATAGAGATAGAGATAGGGTTAGGGTTAGAGCTAGAGCTAGAGCTAGAGATAGAGATAGAGATGGAGATGGAGATGGAGATAGAGATAGGGTTAGAGACAGAGATAGAGTTAGGGTTAGAGATACAGAGTTAGAGATAGAGATAGAGACAGAGATAGAGATAGGGTTAGAGTTAGGGTTAGAGATAGAGATAGAGATGGAGATGGAGATGGAGATGGAGATGGAGATGGAGATGGAGATAGAGACAGAGATAGAGGCTGTGTGCTCTAGTGGTTAAAGAAAAGGGCTTGTAACCAGGAGGTCCCCGGTTCAAATCCCACCTCAGCCACTGACTCATTGTGTGACCCTAAGCAAGTCACTTAACCTCCTTGTGCTCCGTCTTTCGGGTGAGATGTAATTGTAAGTGACTCTGCAGCTGATGCGTAGTTCACACACCCTAGTCTCTGTAAGTCACCTTGGATAAAGGCGTCTGCTAAATAAACAAATAATAAATAATAATAATAATAATAGCGATAGAGATAG
>JAGXEW010000064.1:396674-399174 GCA_030684275.1 Acipenser oxyrinchus oxyrinchus
TTTTTATTAAAATTCCTACAAACAACACCTCTTCCATTTTACACTCTTCTAAAGTGTTTACCACTGTTTCCCAGTGTTTTAAAAAACTGTAAACATTCTTTACTGTCATTCGGTGCATATACATTTATGAATACAAAAACTTTCTCATCAGAGAGAGCCTGCACTCTAAGCAGACGTCCTTTTACTATTTCTTTAACAATTAAAGAATCTGGCATAACTTTTTTAGAAAAAAAGGATCGCTACCCCAGCTCTCAAACTCGTCCCGTTGCTTACTGCTTATCTCTCCCTTCCAATCAACATAATTATCATCATCTATATGTGCTTCCTGTAAGAACACCGCCATTAACTTTTTTTTGCTCTATGTGTTCAAATAAGGCTGTTCTTTTCATTTCATTCCTACACCCATTTACGTTTAGACTCCCCACCGAAAAACTATTCATGTAAGGAAAAAAAAGAACACATACATTGACAAACAAAAAGACTGGAAAAAAAAACATTTAGAGATGGGTGAAAAAGATGTAGGAAAACTATTCATGTTGACACTTTCTTTCCTACACATTTGCGTACTTTACTTCACAAATTTTTGAGCCTTACAAGCTCCTGTGTTGAAAATCTATCTAAACCGGCTGGGCTTCACTTCATAATACTTACAGAGCTCAAAAAATGATTGAGGTCTTCCTTTGGTCTGATCAAGAAAACTCTTTACACTTTCTATACTGTATCCACCCCTTATTGCAGGCAAGTCCACTACTTCAGAGGCAACAGATGAGTCAGTGAGACTGCCCTCATCTCCCTCTTCACCTTCCAAGGACGAGCTGTCCTCAACCCCCTCTGTAGCGACACGGACACTCCAGGGAATGGAAACCAGTACTTCGATCTTTTCATTGCTGTTCTTTACAGCAGTGTTACTTTGTTTTTTGCAACACTGTTATCACCTAATTTCTTTTTTTCTCATTCCTCTTCTCTTCTCTCCCCTTCTACTATTTCTACATCCCATATGAGAACATAAGAAAGTTTACAAACGAGAGGAGGCCATTCAGCCCATCTTGCTCGTTTGGTTGTTAGTCGCTTATTGATCCCAGAATCTCATCAAGCAGCTTCTTGAAGGATCCCAGGGTATCAGCTGCTTGACTCTCTCAACTGGCTTTGCTCCCTCTTACTTATATTCATCTTTTCTGCTATTTCCTTGTTCTGCACCTCTCTCTCTTTACTCCCACTATCAGGGGTTACCAGATTCCCTATTTGTTCCTCGACATTGCTGGGCCCTGCCTCGGCATACTCCAGAGCACTGCTACCTGCCTGCTCCTGAGTCTGCTGTGACCCGGGCTCTCCAGCCACGGACACACCAGCCTGCTCCCTCTCTCCTTCTGCTCCTCTAACATTCTCACTCTCTACTTTCTCCTCATTGTTTGATTCAGGCACCACCGGCGTCTCGCTGCTACTAGTACTTCCAACAGCTCGATTCGCTCTTTTCCTTTACCCCTCACATGTTTTCCTCTGTTCTGATTGTTCTCCCCTTTCAACGTTCTCTTTCTCAGGGCAATGTAGAACAACATGCCATTCGCTGCCGCATCTAAAACACTTCATAGAATCTGGTGCAGCAAACACAACATAATCATTTCCATCAATTTTAAATTTCAATGTTATACTTAGATCTTCGTTTATGTCATTTCAAATCATGAACAACTGTCTTCGGAAAGACACTATATGTTTTAAACTCGGAGATTTACAGCCCAGCGGAATTCTCCTGTTTCCCGACATGAATTGGCCGTATCTTGTTAGTTCTCTTTCCAAGAGATCATTCCTTAGAAAAGGAGGCACATTAGACAAAGTAATTGTTCTAGCAGGTACTACAAGAGGTGAAACCTGACAAAACATTTCGTTTATCACAATCTCCTGCTGTGACGGAGGCAGAATGATTCTTGGAGATAAATCTCCCTCCTGACCTGTGAGGGCGCTGTGTAAAGGGAACAGAGTTCCCTGGAATGGATGGCCAGACAATTCATTCCCAGGGTTAGGTGGAAGTCAGCCATCTAGAAAGGGGGCGGAGCTATGGTACACCAAGTCATTGACCCAGAAGTAGCAGTTGCAATCGTTTACCAAGGGGGCGTGATTGACGGTACATAAGGGGACAGAGCGAGGTGATCTGTTCCTTTGTTATGGTTGCGAAAGAACCACTGAAGGACCGTGAATTCATATCGCGAGTGTTTCGTGTTTTGTTTGTTTACCATATTAATTGCACTGTTTGTATATTATAGATGGCTAACACACCCAGGAGCTGTCATTTAAGACCAGCAATTTCACTGCACTCGTATTTCACCGATCACGTGCATCGCACCACTAAAATTCACTGCCCTCACTCTGGACTTGTGATCGTGTTTGTGCTTGGTGTCATGTTTGTATTGTGTGTATTATTTCGGGACTGAACCCTGTGTTTAAATAAACTGCGCAATACACCAGGGGTGTATTGCCAGTTCTCCTTGTTATTATTTACTGTTGT
>JAGXEW010000064.1:401674-415202 GCA_030684275.1 Acipenser oxyrinchus oxyrinchus
TATCTATCTATCTATCTATCTATCTATCTATCTATGTATCTATGTATCTATCTGTCTATCAATCTATCTATCTATCTATCAAATCTACAACGTTTGTCTTTTTTTTTTCAACCACTCGGTCTGTATCAATATCGTGTCGGCTTGATTTTACCATACTTCAATGCAGTGGTCGACCTTTGATAGTGGATTTATATATATATATATATATATATATATATATATATATATATATATATATATATATATATATACGCGGTCCTCGGTGTTCACAGGCGGAAATGTGCAAACGTCAGGCACTGTCTGCTCTGTGTGCTGAGTGAGCGACTGTGTCGAATTCGGATCTGCAGTGTTTAGTATTAATACGTTTTTCAAACAGTGTCTCTGTCTGTTTGTCTATCTAGCTGTCTGTATGACCGTTACCGTCTATTTCTTGCGATTTGGTTTCTGTAAGAACATAAGAACATAAGAAAGTTTAGAAACGAGAGGAGACCATTCAGCCCATCTTGCTCGTTTGGTTGTTAGTAGCTGATTGATCCCAGAATCTCATCAAGCAGCTTCTTGAAGGATCCCAGGGTGTCAGCTTCAACAACATTACTGGGGAGTTGGTTCCAGACCCTCACAATTCTCTGTGTAAAAAGTGCCTCCTATTTTCTGTTCTGAATGCCCCTTTATCTAATCTCCGTTTGTGACCCCTGGTCCTTGTTTCTTTTCAGGTCAAAAAGTCCCTGGGTCGACATTGTCTATACCTTTTAGGATTTTGAATGTTTGAATCAGATCACCGTGTAGTCTTCTTTGTTCAAGACCAAATAGATTCAATTCTTTTAGCCTGTCTGCATACGACATGCCTTTTAAACCCAGAATAATTCTGGTTGCTCTTCTTTGCACTCTTTCTAGAGCAGCAAAAACCTTTTTGTAACAAGGTGACCAGAACTGAACACAATATTCCAGATGAGGTCTTACTAATGCATTGTAAAGTTTTAACATTACTTCCCTTGATTTAAGTTCAACACTTCTCACAATATATCCGAGCATCTTCTTGTCCTTTTTTATAGCTTACCCACATTGTCTAGAAGAAGACATTTCTGAGTCAACATAAACTCCTAGGTCTTTTTCATAGATTCCTTCTTCAATTTCAGTATCTCCCATATGATATTTATAATGCACATTTTTATTGCCTGCGTGCAGTACCTTACACTTTTCTCTATTAAATGTAATTTGCCATGTGTCTGCCCAGTTCTGAATGCTGTCTAGATAATTTTGAATGACCTTTGCTGCTGCAAAAGTGTTTCCATGTAGATTAGGAATTGCAGAGGACCTAATACTGATCCCTGTGGTACACCACTGGTTACCTCGCTCCATTTTGAGGTTTCTCCTCTAATCAGTACTTTCTGTTTTCTACATGTTAACCACTCCCTAATCCATGTGCATGCATTTCCTTGAATCCCTACTGTGTTCAGTTTGAGAATTAATCTTTTATGCAGGACTTTGTCAAAAGCTTTCTGGAAATCTAAATAAACCATGTTGTATGCTTTGCAATTATCCATTTTCAATGTTGCATCCTCAAAAAAGTCAAGCAGGTTAGTTAGACATGATCTCCCTTTCCTAAAACCATGCTGACTGTCTCCCAGGATATTGTTACCATATAGGTAATTTTCCATTTTAGATCTTATTATAGTTTCCATAAGTTTAAATATAATAGAAGTCAGGCTTATTGGTCTGTAGTTACCTGGTTCGGTTTTGTCTCCCTTTTTGTGGATCGGTATTACGTTTGCAATTTTCCAGTCTGTCGGTACAACCCCTGTGTCAAGAGACTGTTGCATGATCTTGGTTAGCGGTTTGTAAATAACTTCTTTCATTTCTTTGAGTACTATTGGGAGGATCTCATCCGGCCCAGGGATTTGTTTATTTTAAGAGCTCCTAGTCCCTTTAACACTTCTGCCTCTGTTATGCTAAAGTTATTTAAAACTGGATAGGAACAGGTCGACATGTGGGGCATGTTGTCCGTGTCCTCCTTTGTAAAACCTGTGAAAAGTAATCATTTAATATATTTGCTATTTTTTTCTTCATCTATGATTTTGCCATTTGTGTCTCTTAGACATTTAACCTCCTCTTTGAATGTTCTCTTGGAAAAACATTTTGGAATTGGTTTTAGCCCCTTAGCAATGTTGATTTCTATCTCTCTCTTGGCTTTTCTAACTTCCTTTTTGACTTGTGTTTGCAGTTCCAGGTACTCTTTCTGTGTACTTTGTTTTTTGTCCCTTTTAAACGCTCTGTAAAGTGCCTTTTTCGCTGAATATTTTTTTTAATTGATCTATTAAACCATTTTGGCCATTTTGTTTTAGATTTAGATTTGTCTACATTTGGGATGTAAAATACTGTATTGCACACATCTGTGCGTTACCATATTTACCACAACATGTTGGCTGCAAATTGGCTTGTGTTTTTGTTTAGATTTGTGTGTAATTGTAATGTGTGTGACGATTTATAATTAATTGTATTTTGTTAATATCGTTAGGTTTTGAATCTGAACACCAGACATCAGATGGTTCCCCTAAGTTTCAATCTCCTTAGTTTTATATTTTGAATTAGGGGAACTATCTGAATCATGTTTGGTGCCACTGCTGTATAATACAACTATCGAGATTGAAACTCAGGGGGACTGTCTGAATCATGTTTGGTGCCACTGCTATATAATATTTTAAACTATGGAGATTGAACTGTGTCTCACTTCTATAAAGACTGGCTGATGTAACTGATATCTAAGGCAGACAACTAGATCTGAAGAGCAGCTCCTGAACTCACAGTCAAAGCAGCTCACTTATATAGACACCACTTTGGGTAGCTGCTGTAGTTCTGTACAGGGTTTTGTAGTTGTGTATACAGCATTGCCCTGTGTACACAACTCACACATTATTGAGAGTATCAGAATCTGGGGGTGTGTGGAAGCGGTCTGTCTGTCTGTCTGTCTGTGTGTGTGAGTGTGTATGTCTGTCTGTCTGTCTGTGTGTGTGAGTGTGTGTGTCTGTCTGTCTGTGTGAGTGTGTGTGTCTGTCTGTCCTTCTGTGTGTGAGTGTGTGTGTGTGTGCGTCTGTCTGTCTGTCTGTGTGCGTCTGTCTGTCTGTCTGTTTGTCTGTCTGTCTGTGTGTGTGTCTGACTGTCTGTCTGTGTGTCTGTGTGTCTGTCTGTGTGTGTGCGCATCTGTCTGTCTGTCTGTCTGTCTGTCTGTCTGTCTGTCTGTCTGTCTGTCACTCTTACATATTTGCATATATCAGGAGAATAACTTTCCGATTGTGATGAAACTTGCTGAGGAGTTATTGAGAGTATCACACTGGGAGTGTGTGGAGGCTGTTTGTTTGTTGTAACCCTTATTTTTCAGTAGAGTGTAATGATTCATTGTGTATCGATGCATCGTGATGCTTTCTTTACAGGTCACATCGTTTCGTTGTATCATGACTCAAGACCAGAAGCACAGCAGTGCTCTCTGTAGTTCACAGAGTGGTTCTTGAATGAAGAAGCAGCATGTTTTATAGTTGATATGGATACACACGCTCCCTGCCTCGTTTCATTTGTGTCTTTTAACAAAACGGTCTGTCATTAAATCACCATTTGATTTTATTGTGCATCATACAAGTCACACATCAGGACCATCCTGTGTATTGTGATGCACATGGTATCGAGATCTGCGTATCGTATTGGACATCAGTGTATCGTGACACCTCTGTTTTCAGGGATGGCTGAAATATTGAATACGGCACCGGTCTTGACAGTTGCATTGAAGCTCACTTTCAGATATCACTCCCAGTCATTCTGCACGCTAGGGAATACAGATTGAAATGTTTGACCCTGTGTTGTTGAGGAGCAATTATCTGATCAGCAATACAAAGCAAGAACCCAAAGTCAGTGATTGCAGATCGCTAAAGGACTTGAACCAAAACACAGACTCTCTTTTTGTAGTCGAGACGTGTTGTTTTGGCCAGTGCTCCTAGTTTTTTGTAAGTTTGATGAACATGTTTGTATTGGTTGTGTTCATCTGAATGTGTGTTTTTTATGTTGTATAATATCAAGGATGAAAATAAGACTCATTGAAGTCATTGGCATATATTCAAAGGTGGTGGTTATCTCTTCAGCAATACATCCTGTCGGGGTTTGTTTTGAAGGGGGTATAGCGCAGGCGGTCGTACGTGTGCAGGTCACACTTCACACATATCTGAAGGACCTCTTACCCGATTGTCCTGACACTTGGTATTAACATTGTGTAACATGAGTGTGGCAAAGTGCCCGCCCCTGTGTATGTTATATGTTACGTGTTGTGTGTAAATGTTGGTGTATAGGCATTGGTTCACGGGATATAAGCGGGTCTGTGTTTCACATGTATTTAAAAATGTAGATTTGTATTTAGGCACGAGGATGGCACAAATCACTTCACGTGCTAGTTAAAATGTAATGTGTGGTCACGGGAATTGCACTTTAATTAATTCACGTGCAGTTGTACCGAGATTCCAATTGAATGATTGACTAGCAATCGAGTCTCGGTACAACTGCATAAAAGCTGCATGTTTTCACTCACTCGGGGTTGGGTGTTCGGTGAGTGGAGAGCGGGTGTGGAGAAGGAGGTAAGATATAAATATAATAATAATAATAAGAAGTAGATTAGTTTACTCACCGTGTTTGTTTGTCTCCGTGCACCGTTTGTTTAGTGTGAGTCCGTTTTGTTTATGTCTATTTATTTTGGCGTAAGTGCCGTGTCCTGTTTTGTGTTCAACTGTTTAAATTTCTGTTCTGTTTATTATTAAATGCTGAGCGCAGCATCACGCTCAGCTTCATCAAACCCCAAGCTCTCTGTCGTTAATTGTTCCTGCTTCTGGCGTGACGTCACCGCTCAGTCGTCTTTGTGACACGTGGTGTCAGAACCGGGAGCTACGCGCCTCCAGGACTCAGGCCAGAGCAGGAACCGCAATTTGGGGTTTAAAAAAAAAAAAACCCAACAACAACAACAACAACAAAAAAATGGAAGACAGGATGAGGTGGAAAAAGGACCGGGAAGCGAGGGACAGGGAGGAGGAGGCGTACATCAGGGCCAGGCACCCGAGGGCTGTGGGTCACCACTGTTGTGCTGCCTCTGTAACCAGCAGCATTACTTTGCCGTCTGTCCCTTCGCAGTTATGAGGAGGAGCCTGAGTGTCCACAGCCCAAGTGGGAGGAGCCTGAGTGTCCACAGCCCAAGCAGGAGGAGCCCGAGCGTCCCTACGCCTGAGTGGGAGGAGCCCGAGCGTCCCTACGCCTGAGTGGGAGGAGCCCGAACGTCCCTACGCCTGAGTGGGAGGAGCCCGAACGTCCCTACGCCTGAGTGGGAGGTCCGAGCGTCCTACGCCTGAATGGGAGGAGTCGGTGCGTCCACAGCCCAAAAGGGAGGAGTCGGTGCGTCCACAGCCCAAAGGGAGGAGTCGGTGCGTCCACAGCCCAAGGGAGAGTCGGTGCGTCCACAGCCCAAGAGGGAGGAGTCGGTGCGTCCACGGCCCAAGAAGGGGAAGGTAGGCGTCCACAGCCCCAGTCTCCACCAGCAGAGGGTGAATTCCTGCTGGTTCCACCTCCATTGCCATGGGAGGACTGCTTGCAGCTCCCACCTCCACCAGCAGAGGGTGAATTCCTGCTGGTCCCGCCTTCGCCACCTCCATCGGCAGGGAGCAGAGCAGCAGGAGCTGCCTCTGCCTCCTCCACCAGCAGAGGTGAATGCCTGCTGGGTCCCTGTCCACCAGCAGAGGGTGAATGCCTGCTGGGTCCCTGTCCACCAGCAGAGGGTGAATGCCTGCTGGGTCCCTGTCCACCAGCAGAGGGTGAATGCCTGCTGGTCTCCCCTTCCGAGGCGGAGCCGCACCAGTCCCCTGCAGAGAGGGAGGGCCGCACCAGTCCCCTGAAACAAGGGTAGACTACACGCTGCTCCCACCTCCGCCGCCAGGAGACTACACGCCTCTCCACCTCCACTGGCAGGAGCAGAGCAGCAGGAGCTGTCTCTGCCTCCGCCAACCCCCCAGCAGAAGAGGAGAATGCCTGCTGGTAACACTTCCCAACCAGCAGAGGGTGAATGCCTGCTAGTATCATTTCCCCCACCGTCACGAGGAGAGGAGCAGGAGCTGCCTCTCCCTTCACCAGAAGGACCAGGACTAGATGCTGGCGGTCCTCAGCAGCCCTTGCATAGGCTGCTGAGGAAAGCATGGGGAAGAACCGCCCGCCGCAGTGGCCGAAGAGGCCAAAACCGCACCCCAGCTAGTCCTGACTCCTGCCAGCTCGCCCAAGGATGCCTGCCTCGCTTCGCCCAAGGATGCCTGCCTCGCTTCGCCCAAGGATGCCTGCCTCGCTTCGCCCAAGGATGCCTGCCTCGCTTCGCCCAAGGATGCTTGCCTTGCATCGCCTGGGGTGGCTTGTTGCTCCGCATCGCCTGGGGTTGCCAGCCGCTCCGCATCGCCTGGGGTTGCCAGCCGCTCCGCATCGCCTGGGGTTGCCAGCCGCTCCGCATCGCCTGGGGTTGCCAGCCGCTCCGCGCCGCCTGGGGTTGCCAGCCGCTCCGCATCGCCTGGGGTTGCCAGCCGCTCCGCATCGCCTGGGGTTGCCAGCCGCTCCGCATCGCCTGGGGTTGCCAGCCGCTCCGCATCGCCTGGGGTTGCCTGTCGCTCCGCATCGCCTGGGGTTGCCAGCCGCTCCGCATCGCCTGGGGTTGCCAGCCGCTCCGCATCGCCTGGGGTTGCCAGCCGCTCCGCATCGCCTGGGGTTGCCAGCCGCTCCGCATCGCCTGGGGTTGCCAGCCGCTCCGCATCGCCTGGGGTTGCCAGCACCTCCGCATCGCCTGGGGTTGCCAGCCGCTCCGCGCTCGCCTGGGGTTGCCAGCCGCTCCGCGTCGCCTGGGGTTGCCAGCCGCTCCGCATCGCCTGGGGTTGCCAGCCGCTCCGCATCGCCTGGGGTTGCCAGCCGCTCCGCATCGCCTGGGGTTGCCAGCACCTCCGCATCGCCTGGGGCTGCCAGCCGCTCCGCGCTCGCCTGGGGCTGCCAGCACCTCCGCGTCGCCTGGGGCTGCCAGCACCTCCGCATCGCCTGGGGCTGCCAGCACCTCCGCGATCGCCTGGGGCTGCCAGCACCTCCGCATCGCCTGGGGCTGCCAGCACCTCCGCGCATCGCCTGGGGCTGCCTGTCGCTCCGCATCGCCTGGGGCTGCCTGTCGCTCCGCATCGCCTGGGGTTGCCAGCCGCTCCGCGCCGCCTGGGGATCGCTACACTGTGGCCAGAACCCCATGAAGGGGAGCTGTCGGCCATGAAGAAAGGGGAGGTCAGGAGACCAGCTTCCCCAGCCGCATTTCCGTGGCAGGAAACATGGTGGCCAGAGCCCCGGAGGAGCTGGCGGCCCAAGAAGGGGAGGTCAGGAGACCAGCTCCCCTCGCAGCAGTTTCGCTGCCGGAGATCGTGGGGTCGGAGCCCCACGGAGAAATGCCCGGCCATGAAGAAGGGGGAGGTCAGGAGACCCGCTCCCTCGCAGCAGTTTCGCTGCCGGAGATGTGTGGTTGGAGCCCCATGAAGGGAGCTGCCGGCCACGGGAAGGGGGAGGTCAGGAGACCAGCTCCCCAGCCGCACTTTCGCGGCAGGAAATACTGTGGCTGGAGCCCGTGAAGGGCAGCTGCCAGCCATGAAGAAGGGGGAGATCAGGAGACCAGCTTCCCCGCAGCAATTCGCTGCAGGAAATACTGTGGCTGGAGCCCCATGAAGGGCAGCTGCCAGCCATGAAGAAGGGGGCAGGTCTGGAGACCACCCCAAAATTTTTCTGGCCAGAGGAGCCGGCCTGTGTGTGGTCCACTGGGACTCTACAGTTGTTTGGGTGGGAGGAGGACATCCCACCGTGGCCTCACCTTTGGCCCGTTGCTGCCACTGTTCCTGAGCGGGACTTTGGGACTGAGGGGAGGTGGCCATTGAGGCCATGTGTGCTTTGCACAAGGGGTATATGTGGCAAAGTGCCCCCGTGTGTATTATGTGTTACGTGTTGTGTGTAAATGTTGGTGTATAGTCATCGGTACACGGGATATAAGCGGGTCTGTGTTTCACGTGTGATTTAAAAATGTAGATTTGTATTTGGCACGAGGAGGGCACAAATCACTTCACGTGCTGGTTATAATATAATGTGTGGTCACGGGAATTGCACTTTAATTAATTCACGTGCAGTTGTACCGAGATTCCAATTGAATGATTGACTAGCAATCGAGTCTCGGTACAACTGCATAAAAGCTGCATGTTTTCACTCACTCGGGGTTGTGTGTTCGGTGAGTGGAGAAGCGGGTGTGGAGAAGGAGGTAAAATATAAATATAATAATAATAAGAAGAAGAAGATTAGTTTACTCACCGTGTTTGTTCGTCACCGTTTGTTAAGTGTGAGTTCGTTTTGTTTATGTCTGTTTATTTTGGCGAAAGTGCCGTGTCCTGTGTTTTTGTTACAACCGTTTATTTTTCTGTTCTGTTTATTCATTAAATGCTGAGCGAAAGCATTCGCTCAGCTCCACCAAACTCCACCTCTCTCTGTTGTTTTGTTCCTGCTTCTGGCGTGGCGTCACCGCTCAGTCGTCTTTGTGACACACACATTTAAATGTTTGCATATATCTGGACCTCATGAAACATAACAGTATTTTGCATCCTTCTTAAAATTTCCTACAGTAAAAGCACAGCAAAGTGTAATAAAGTACAGTGAAAGCATGGTAATGCATGAGAAGCATTGTAAAGCACAGAGAGGTCTGGTAAAGCATAGGAAGCATTGTAAAGCACAGAGAGGTCTGGTAAAGCATAGGGAAGCATTGTAAAGCACAGAGAGGGTTTGGTAAAGCATAGGGAAGCATTGTAAAGCACAGAGAGGTCTGGTAAAGCATAGAGGAAGCATTGTAAAGCACAGAGAGGTTTGGTAAAGCATAGAGAAGCATTGTAAAAGCACAGAGAGGTCTGGTAAGGCATAGGGAAGCATTGTAAAAGCACAGAGAGGTTTGGTAAAGCACAGGAAGCATTGTGAAAGCATAGGGAAGCATTGTAAAAGCACAGAGAGGTCTGGTAAAGCATAGGGAAGCATTGTAAAGCACAGAGAGGTTTGGTAAAGCATAGGGAAGCATTGTAAGCATAGGGAAGCATTGTAAAGCACAGAGAGGTTTGGTAAAGCATAGGGAAGCATAGGGAAGCATTGTAAAGCACAGAGAGGTCTGGTAAAGCATAGGGAAGCATTGTAAAAGCTCAGAGAGGTTTGGTAAAAGCACAGGGAAGCATTGTAAAGCATAGGGAAGCATTGTAAAAGCACAGAGAGGTCTGGTAAAGCATAGGAAGCATTGTAAAACACAGAGAGGTCTGGTAAAGCATAGGAAGCATTGTAAAAGCACAGAGAGGTCTGGTAAAGCATGGGAAGCACTGTAAAGCACAGAGAGGTCTGGTAAAGCATAGGGAAGTATTGTAAAGCACTGAGAGGTCTGGTAAAGAATGTTAATAAACAAACCACTCTATCTCTATCTCTCATCTCTGTATCTCTAACCTAACTCTATGTCTCTCTCTATCTCTATCTCTTACCCTATCTGTCTCTATCTCTATCTCTCACTGTATCTCTGATGGGCCACAGGTGGATGATGTAATGTGTGTGAGGGGGCAGTCTTTGCTCCTCCATCACTGCACTGTGACAGAGAGAGTGTTCGGGAGGCCTCCCTTATTCAGCAGGGCTACAAGTTATCTTTTTAAGGCAGTTGTTGGATTTGCTGTCTGTCTGGAAAGTAGGTAGCAAAACAGGCTTATTCAGTAGCGGTTTATTCGACTAATAATTATATATGAAATAATTTTTAAAAATAAACACATACCTATTGTTTTAAATAGACTGAATATCCCAAACTAGCACATAGTAAGCCTATATTTAAATCAAAGTGTTTATTGAAACCACCTTGTGCTCAACTAAGTAATGGAACTAATGCAATTCCTTGTCGAAATGTATTTTGTTTTATCCTTACATTCTACAAAGAATGCAACCATATCTGTCATCTAAACACGGTTCATATGTCATCAATACAGTTAACCAGGTTATGTTTCATCGGTGCAAATTGGTGTGAAATGATTCTCTTATCAGTCTTCAGTTGTTGACTGAGATTTGTTAACTAACAAATCATACACACCTATAAAGAGAGCAATTAAAAAAAAAACAGTAACGTGTACCACATTATCATTGAATCTTGCATTGTATGAAAAGGACCAGGGGTCATAAATGGAGATTAGATAAAGAAGCATTCAGAACAGAAAATAGGAGGCACTTTTTACACAGAATTGTGAGGGTCTGGAACCAACTCCCCAGTAATGTTGTTGAAGCTGACACCTGGGATCCTTCAAGAAGCTGCTTGATGAGATTCTGGGATCAATAAGCTACTAACAACCAAGCGAGCAAGATGGGCGAATGGCCTCCTCGTTTATAAACTTTCTTATGTTCTTATGTTCTTATAAATTATAAGGTTACAACCACAGCCAAGCTGTTTTGAAAATGAGCAGCTAATTCCAGCACAGTACCGCTACATTTAAAAGATTCATGCAATGTGTTATACTAACGGTTTGTTCATAAATATGTATGCTCAGCACACTGCCTTTTCACAATTTTGAAGAAATTAACTAGAAGTAATAACATAATAAGGATATCAACCAAGATTTAAAAAAAAAAAAAACACACTGGGTTTGTTTTTTAAACAGTGACATTAGTTAGCCATGTGTGTAAGTTATAGTTTGACAGAGCAATATATATATAAAATTGGTCTTTTAAATACTCTATCCTGATTGGTCAAAACAGGTCACATGGGGTGTGAATATTACAGCATATTCCCATGAGTTCAAACTTTTTCAAAAGGGCTGAATCACTTGTAGATATCCATACACCACTAAATTTAGATAAAAACAAAAAGGTAGCCATATTTAAATGTATATTAATAATTATACAGCAGTGTGGAGTAGTGGTTAGGACTCTGGACTCTTGAGGTCGTGGGTTCAATCCCAGGTGGGGACACTGCTGCTGTGCCCTTGAGCAAGGTACTTTACCTAGATTGCTCCAGTAAAACCCAACTGTATAAATGGGTAATTGTATGTAAAAATAATGTGATATCTTGTAACAATTGTAAGTCGCCCTGGATAAGGGCATCTGCTAAGAAATTAATAATAATAATAAACAGGACTAACCACATTTAATGTATCATTTTGAAAAAAACAGTAGCCATATTTAAATTCACAATAAAGATGACTGGCAGTGTATATCAGTTTTGATCTTTTGGGAAACCAAACTCTAGATGAGATTTTGGATGAGTCTGAATCAGACATAACACTTATTCAAGTGATGAAGAAAAAGTAATACTGCTCGCGTCGAACTTTGCGAAGCACAGCTTCTGTCCTTTTTATGCCACTGTCCGAATATTTCAAAATGCCGCTGTGAAAACGGTGCACGCAAATCTGGCATGGATACCTCCTGTCACTACTCCCGGATCACAAAGGACAAATAAAATAATAATAATAATAAATCTTCCCCAACACTGTCACCTGACACTGCCACAGGTCTTGTGAGAAATGTTTTGATGTGCAACTAAATATGGCCAGACGTGGCAAAGAAGGTCTGCAGGATTGTCCTGCTGCACTTTCTCAGACAATCATGAGGGTCTGGAACCAACTCCCCAGTAATGTTATTGAAGCTGACACCCTGGGATCCTTCAAGAAGCTGCTTGATGAGATTCTGGGATCAATAAGCTACTAACAACCAAACGAGCAAGATGGGCTGAATGGCCTCCTCTCGTTTGTAAACGTTCTTATGTTCAAGGTGACTTTACGCTTCCCGGGCGGTGGAGATCAGAGTATATCTCACACCCTGTCGTGCCTTATTGCTTATGCTTATGCTTATATATATATATATATATATATATAAGTATACCTGTATATATGTATATATATATAAAGTTAAAGCATACGTTTCACTAGTTAAACAGGATTACACAAGGTAGTGATAATTACAGCCCGTGTTTTTCATAAATAAAAAATAGCACAAAATAAAACTAAATGTGACATAAAACGAAATAAAACTAAATGAAAATATATAAAGAAATAAAACTAAATTAAAATATAAAACAAAATAAAACGAAAATCATTATAAAGCAAACATAGAATTACATTTTTACACTGGGAGGTTGTGGCAAAGTGGTTAACAGTGTGCAGGTGCAGGAGTGCTGTGGTGATCAATATACAGACAGACAACGATAATCCAGGTGCGATGGTGTTTTATTTTTATAATCCAAAGTCTGATGACAAAAACAGTAAACAATAATGATAACAGGCCATACAGCGTTGTGTATTGCTCCGTTTAATCCACGGGTTGGTCCGAAATAATAGTCCCGATATTCAAACACCCTCACGTAACACAAACTCAATTACACAAGTCCACAGTGAGTGCTATAGTGCTCGTGGTTCAAATACAGTTAATCGTGAACAATGGTGCAGTGTTGTCTGGGTAAGTGCTGGCCTTTGGCGACAGCTCTGGATCGTGTTAGCCGTCTAATAACAACACGACAAAAACAAACAAAAACACTCACGATAACAATTAGGGATGCACCGAATCCAAGTTTTTGAGATTCGGCCAAAAACGAATCCATGTCAAAGATTTGGCGAATACTGAACCGAATATTGAATCTACAAAACTGTCAAGAAAACTGAAGGAAACTGTTGAATGAAAAACAGACTGGCAGCTACTAACAAGGGACGCAGACAATCTATTGTTTGAGCCTTTTAGTTCATAGTATTTTTATTACGAATGGAAATATATCCCTGAATAAGATTTCAGTTTGAAACTTACACAATTTACCACCTGCCCCTCCCCCACAACAGAAACGTCAAAATACAAAACCGTTTACTTTACCTTTACAAGAAAGGAGAGCTGTATCTTTGTCATAACCCACTGTTTTCTTTAATTTCTTCAACCTGTGTCACCTGATCTGAGTAGGGTTGCCAACAGGCTCCAGAATCTCGGGACTTTAAGGAAAGTCAGGTTTTGCAACTCACCTCTCTAAACTGCAATGTATTCAGTAAAGTGAGTGTGAATTGTACAAGTTGTCGCTAAATTAATTGAATTATTTTACTTAATTGCAACCAAAAGCACACACCTGCCTGCGAGGATTGTTTCCATCAATCAGACCTATACAGCCGCTGATTGGCCTTCTGAGTCTCTGACTGGGCGGGACTGTAGAAGCAAGAAATATTAAACAAATAGAAACTTACCTGCTGTTACAGGTTCAATGAAAGTGTGCAGGTGAGTGCAAAGTTATCTATAATAATGCTGTTGTGCTATTTTGAGAGATATTGTTTACTCTATAAAAAAATTCAAGCAGTACGATTAATTGTTGTTCTGAGGCTCTCTGGATAGAATCGTCACCCCAATTAAACAAATACATTTACTAAACTGCTCAAGCAATTCACACTCACTGTACATGTCGAATACGTTGCAGTTTAGAGAGGGAGTTAAA
>JAGXEW010000064.1:415702-441758 GCA_030684275.1 Acipenser oxyrinchus oxyrinchus
TATATATATGTATTTGTATGTACATGCGTATGTGTATGTGTGTATGTATGCATGTGTGTGTATGTATGTGTATATATATATATATATATATATATATATATATATATATATATATATATATATATATTGCATATCACTTTGGATGTATAGTAATTGCTTGGAATTATTTTATTGAGTATGATCTGTTTAGGTCTCTCTTTGTATTAGTGCTGCTCTATTGAGATGTACCTGTGCCGGCCCTGCCTGTGTCCTTGTACCTACAGATTTATGGCTACACCACTGTTGACTAGTGGAATAGCAAGGCGCCAGTCAGGCTCAGACACTGGTATCGACAAACCACACTCTTCAGGTTCAAACAGCAGCAGCAGCAGCAGCACAGTCATGCTTCAAGTGTTTCTGGACAGATTCAGAGAGCTAGAGGACAGAGTGTCCCTTCTCTATAGATAGACGCACGAAACCACATAATTGAAACGTGAAGTTCAATTTATTAATAATAATAATAATTACTGTTCCTAATTGGTTACTAAATCAGGAGGTTTTAATTGGGACACAGCGGGGGGAGGGAGAGGAAGGAGAAAAGAGAATAATGGAGGGAGATGGAGGAGGAAGAGGGAGATGGAGAGAGGGGTGGAGGGAAGAGAAGGTAAGAAAGGGGGAATGAGAGGAGGGAAGGATAGTGAGAGAGGAATGAGGGGGTGCAGGGGAAGGAGAGATGGAGAAAGGGAAAAGGAGGAGAGGGAGAGAGAGTGATGGGAGGGAGAGAGGGAGGAGAGGGTAAATAAGAGGGTGGAGAGAGAGATAAGGGATGGAGAGAGAGAGAGAGAGAGAGAGAGAGAGAGAGAGAGAGAGAGAGAGAGAGAGAGAGAGAGAGAGAGAGAGAGAGAGAGAGAGAGAGAGGTGGATTAAGGATTAAGTGTTGGGAGGGTGTGAGAGAGAAAATTAAAGATAACGATTAATGGCACCCTGCATAGATATCAACCTTTCACATAATAGGGGGAGAGGGGAGAGAGGGGAAAGAGGGAAAGGAGATGGAGGGAGGGGGAAAATTAGAGAAAAGTAGAAAGATGGCCCTTATAAGTTTACCATGGTATTTTTGCAGTCCCGTGCCCCCCCCCCCACATGATTATACGGTGCAGTTATTTACCAAGGTTTGTTTTTTAATATGTTTTACCATGCACCTCTGTGCTTTACAATGCTTGCCTAAAGCATGCTTTACCATGCTTTCACTGTGCTTTATTACACTGTGCTGTGCTTTCACTGTGCTTTATCACAATGTGCTGTGCTTTCACTGTGCTTTATTACACTGTGCTGTGCTTTCACTGTGCTTTATCACACTGTGCTGTGCTTTCACTGTGCTTTATCACACTGTACTGTGCTTTCACTGTGCTTTATCACACTGTGCTGTGCTTTCACTGTGCTTTATCACAATGTGCTGTGCTTTCACTGTGCTTTATTACACTGTGCTGTGCTTTCACTGTGCTTTATCACACTGTGCTGTGCTTTCACTGTGCTGTGCTTTCACTGTGCTTTATTACACTGTGCCTTGCTTTCACTGTGCTTTATCACACTGTGTTGTGCTTTCACTGTGCTTTATTACACTGTGCTGTGCTTTCACTGTGCTGTGCTTTCACTGTGCTTTATCACACTGTGCTGTGCTTTCACTGTGCTTTATCACACTGTGCTGTGCTTTCACTGTGCTTTATTACACTGTGCTGTGCTTTCACTGTGCTTTATCACAATGTGCTGTGCTTTCACTGTGCTTTATTACACTGTGCTGTGCTTTCACTGTGCTTTATCACACTGTGCTGTGCTTTCACTGTGCTTTATCACACTGTACTGTGCTTTCACTGTGCTTTATTACACTGTGCTGTGCTTTCACTGTGCTTTATCACACTGTACTGTGCTTTCACTGTGCTTTATCACACTGTGCTGTGCTTTCACTGTGCTGTGCTTTCACTGTGCTTTATCACACTGTGCTGTGCTTTCACTGTGCTTTATCACACTGTGCTGTGCTTTCACTGTGCTTTATCACACTGTGCTGTGCTTTCACTGTGCTTTATCACAATGTGCTGTGCTTTCACTGTGCTTTATTACACTGTGCTGTGCTTTCACTGTGCTTTATCACACTGTGCTGTGCTTTCACTGTGCTTTATCACACTGTGCTGTGCTTTCACTGTGCTTTATTACACTGTGCTGTGCTTTCACTGTGCTTTATTACACTGTGCTGTGCTTTCACTGTGCTGTGCTTTCACTGTGCTTTATCACACTGTGCTGTGCTTTCACTGTGCTTTATCACACTGTGCTGTGCTTTCACTGTGCTTTATCACACTGTGCTGTGCTTTCACTGTTCTTTCACTCTTTCACTGTGGGACTTTTATAAGGGGTTTCTCGCACACATGCCGATTTTTCTGGTGAAAAATCTAGAAAGGAAAAATAGGTTAGCATTGACTCCTCCCTCCCTGCCTCCCGCCCTCTCTCCTTCCCTCTCACTGTTTCAGGCTATTTTTCATCTCTCGACCCCTCCCTCGCTCCCTGGTATCCAAATCTTAGTTTCTTGTATCACTGCCCAGACTCTTCGGTGTCTCTCGCTGTCTGTGCGGCTCGGAATTGAACCAGCGCGGACTCTACAGTGTATCCACGTTGCGTCTTGCAAACTCGCTACTGGATTAAGTCAGAATTTTTTTTTTTTCCCCTGCATGTATTGACGAGGACTCGAAATCAAAGTCAGGCTGCAATTTTCACCAGACAGCCCACCGTCTGATCTGAATCTGTTTCGACTGCACGAACACCGCCGCCACCGAGAGGGAGAACAAGAATCTACAGCCCAAATGATGAAGCTGTGTTCAGACAACACAATCTCATGAACCTGTTGGAAAGACACAATACCGGTGCGCTCTCTCTCTCTCTCTCTCTCTCTCTCTCTCTCTCTCTCTCTCTCTCTCTCTCTCTCTCTCTCTCATATTTGTATTTCATATTACTTGGTTTAAGGTAGAAATTAACCATTTTTTGTTTGATAAAATCTGTTAAAGCTGGATTTTGATTATCGTTAGAGCCGTATTGCTTTTCAGTATAAGCTTATTAGAAAATACACGATGCATTTGCTAACTAGGTACATAATTTGATCTGTCTATATATATATATATATATATATATATATATATATATATATATATATATATATATATATATATAGGATGGACTGTAATATTTAGCAGCTTGAAAAACTAATGAATACATTAGTTTGTAGTTAAAATCGAACTTTTTTCCCTTTACATTGTTCTAAATTATCTTCTCTCGTCTAAATAGTTACAACTACGTGCAGGATTGTAAACTATTTTAAAACGTTTCGAAGCGGAATAGCACATCTATATCTTGCCTATGATTAGGTTACTCGCGTACCGCCTTGTTAATAGTATTCTGGAATACAGGTTACATTATATTTAAAAATATATACTATGCTACATCTATAGTATGATAGTACAGTAACATATATCCGAGTTACTGTGGCGTTCTAGTTTAAGAAAACGATATTTCGAATTTATATTCATCTTTATTAAAAATGATATCGAGGGTTCACAGGTTTTTACAAAGGAGGACACGGACAACATGCCCGACATGTCGACCTGTTCCTATCCAATATTAAACAACTTTAGCATAACAGAGGCAGAAGTGTTAAAGGGACTAGGAGCTCTTAAAATAAACAAATCCCCTGGGCCGGATGAGATCCTCCCAATAGTACTCAAAGAAATGAAAGAAGTTATTTACAAACCGCTAACCAAGATCATGCAACAGTCTCTTGACACAGGGGTTGTACCGACAGACTGGAAAATTGCAAACGTAATACCGATCCACAAAAAGGGAGACAAAACCGAACCAGGTAACTACAGACCAATAAGCCTGACTTCTATTATATGTAAACTTATGGAAACTATAATAAGATCTAAAATGGAAAATTACCTATATGGTAAAAATATCCTGGGAGACAGTCAGCATGGTCTTAGGAAAGGAAGATCATGTCTAACTAACCTGCTTGACTATTTTTTTGACACTGTTGAGGCAGCAGCAAAGGTCATTCAAAATGATCTAGACAGCATTCAGAACTGGGCAGACACATGGCAAATGACATTTAATAGAGAAATGTGTAAAGTATTGCACGCAGGCAATAAAAATGTGCATTATAAATATCATATGGGAGATACTGAAATTGAAGAAGGGAACTATGAAAATAACCTAGGAGTTTATGTTGACTCAGAAATGTCTTCATCTAGACAATGTGGGGAAGCTATAAAAAGGCCAACAAGATGGTCGGATATATTGTGAGAAGTGTTGAATTTAAATCAAGGGAAGTAATGTTAAAACTTTACAATGCATTAATAAGACCTCACCTAGAATCTTGTGTTCATTTCTGGTCACCTTGTTACAAAAAGGATATTGCTGCTCTAGAAAGAGTGCAAAGAAGAGCAACCAGAATTATCCCGGGTTTAAAAGGCATGTCGTATGCAGACAGGCTAAAAGAATTGAATCTGTTCAGTCTTGAACAAAGAAGACTACGCGGCGATCTGATTCAAACATTCAAAATCCTAAAAGGTAAAGACAATGTCGACCCAGGGGACTTTTTTGACCTGAAAAAAGAAACAAGGACCAGGGGTCACAAATGGAGATTAGATAAAGGGGCATTCAGAACAGAAAATAGGAGGCACTTTTTTACACAGAGAATTGTGAGGGTCTGGAACCAACTCCCCAGTAATGTTGTTGAAGCTGACACCCTGGGATCCTTCAAGAAGCTGCTTGATGAGATTCTGGGATCAATAAGCTACTAACAACCAAACAAGCAAGATGGGCCGAATGGCCTCCTCTCGTTTGTAAACTTTCTTATGTTCTTCTTATATATATATATATATATATATATATATATATATATATATATATATATATATATATATATATATAGGATGTACTGTAATATTTAGCAGCTTGAAAAAACTAATTAATACATTAGTTTGTAGTTAAAAATCAAACTTTTTCCCTTTACACTGTTCTAAATTCTCTTCTCTCTTCTAAATATATATATATATATATATATATATATATATATATATATGCAAACGTTACAATCATATATTACATTCAAAAGTTAATGTTGAGTTATTAATTCTAGATGATCAATATTATTACTATTAATATTACTATTACTCTCTCTCCTTTTCTTCTTCTTCTTCTTCTTCTTCTTCTTCTTCTTCTTCTTCTTCTTCTTCTTCTTTATTATTAGTATTTCTATTATAGTAATTGCTGTTGGCCTTGTAAGTGAAAGGATCTTGTTGCTGAATTAAACTACTTTTGCTACCTGCAGACTTCCTGTAATATACTAGTGTGGTTAATTTGAATGACCTCCGAGCGGCGATCGAGGGGACTGCATGGCTGAAACTGCTGGTATTATACAGGCGGCTGTTGGTGTAGGTACTGAGTGAACACTGCTGGTATTATACAGACGGCTGTTGGTGTAGGTCCTGAGTGAACACTGCTGGTATTATACAGACGGCTGTTGGTGTAGGTACTGAGTGAACACTGCTGGTATTATACAGACAGCTGTTGGTGTAGGTACTGAGTGAACACTGCTGGTATTATACAGGCGGCTGTTGGTGTAGGTACTGAGTGAACACTGCTGGTATTATACAGGCGGCGGTACTGAGTGAACACTGCTGGTATTATACAGGCGGCTGTTGGTGTAGGTACTGAGTGAACACTGCTGGTATTATACAGGCGGCTGTTGGTGTAGGTACTGAGTGAACACTGCTGGTATTATACAGGTAGCTGTTGGTGTAGGTACTGAGTGAACACTGCTGGTATTATACAGGCAGCTGTTGGTGTAGGTACTGAGTGAACACTGCTGGTATTATACAGGCAGCTGTTGGTGTAGGTACTGAGTGAACACTGCTGGTATTATACAGGCAGCTTGGTGTAGGTACTGAGTGAACACTGCTGGTATTATACAGGTAGCTGTTGGTGTAGGTACTGAGTGAACACTGCTGGTATTATACAGGTAGCTGTTGGTGTAGGTACTGAGTGAACACTGCTGGTATTATACAGGTAGCTGTTGGTGTAGGTACTGAGTGAACACTGCTGGTATTATACAGGCAGCTGTTGGTGTAGGTACTGAGTGAACACTGCTGGTATTATACAGGCAGCTGTTGGTGTAGGTACTGAGTGAACACTGCTGGTATTATACAGGTAGCTGTTGGTGTAGGTACTGAGTGAACACTGCTGGTATTATACAGGTAGCTGTTGGTGTAGGTACTGAGTGAACACTGCTGGTATTATACAGGTAGCTGTTGGTGTAGGTACTGAGTGAACACTGCTGGTATTATACAGGCAGCTGTTGGTGTTGGTACTGAGTGAACACTGCTGGTATTATACAGGCAGCTGTTGGTGTTGGTACTGAGTGAACACTGCTGGTATTATACAGGTAGCTGTTGGTGTAGGTCCTGAGTGAACACTGCTGGTATTATACAGGTAGCTGTTGGTGTAGGTACTGAGTGAACACTGCTGGTATTATACAGGTAGCTGTTGGTGTAGGTACTGAGTGAACACTGCTGGTATTATACAGGTAGCTGTTGGTGTAGGTACTGAGTGAACACTGCTGGTATTATACAGGTAGCTGTTGGTGTAGGTCCTGAGTGAACACTGCTGGTATTATACAGGTAGCTGTTGGTGTAGGTACTGAGTGAACACTGCTGGTATTATACAGGTAGCTGTTGGTGTAGGTACTGAGTGAACACTGCTGGTATTATACAGGTAGCTGTTGGTGTAGGTACTGAGTGAACACTGCTGGTATTATACAGGTAGCTGTTGGTGTAGGTACTGAGTGAACACTGCTGGTATTATACAGGCAGCTGTTGGTGTTGGTACTGAGTGAACACTGCTGGTATTATACAGACGGCTGTTGGTGTAGGTACTGAGTGAACACTGCTGGTATTATACAGGCAGCTGTTGGTGTAGGTACTGAGTGAACACTGCTGCTTTACTATTGGGCTGCTTCTAAGAGATACAATTACATACTTGATTTCTGACAGTTTGAAAAAAGTAAAGCAATCTTTAGCACTAAGTGTTTGAGTCCTTATCAGTGTAGGAGAGCACTGTTCTGGGGACTTTTTTGACCTGAAAAAGAAACAAGGACCAGGGTCACAAATGGAGATTAGATAAAGGGGCATTCAGAACAGAAAATAGGAGGCACTTTTTTTTACACAGAGAATTGTGAGGGTCTGGAACCAACTCCCCAGTAATGTTGTTGAAGCTGACACCCTGGGATCCTTCAAGAAGCTGCTTGATGAGATTCTGGGATCAATAAGCTACTAAGAACCAAACAAGCAAGATGGGCTGAATGGCCTCCTCTCGTTTGTAAACTTTCTTATGTTCTATGTTCTTATGTTCTGCAGTTGGCCCTACTATATGAGTACTGGCAGAAGGCACCAGTGTCGTTAAGAAAGGGGAACAAGACTGAAAGGCTAAAATATGCACAAGAACACAGACATTGGACTATGGAACAATGGTCAAAGGTGCTTTGGACTGTTGATGGATGGACAACGACACCTGTGCCTTCTGCCAGTTCTGTTGTCAATTCAACGCTTGTCTTTTTTCTATTCCTTAACGATATTATCTTCAAATATTACTCATCCTTGTTAGACAGCTTTTTGGGTCTTCCAGTCCTGGGTTTGTCAATTACAGATGATGTTTCTCTGTGCTTGTTGATTATGGTTTGGATACCACACCTTGAAAATCGAGTAATGTGAGCTATTTCACTCAATGTTTTTCCTTCTTTATGCAAGTCAAGGTTGTTAGAATAGTAGAAAACACTAGTGGAGGCTTTCAGTAAATTGTTGATGCTCATAATGCATCAGAGTAGAAAAATGCAACACGTCTAAGACTTTTGCACAGCAGTGTATATATATATATATATATATATATATATATATATATATATATATATATATATATATATATATATATATATATTTATTAATTGGACAGCCTAACAGCAGTTCATTATTAGTAAATCAATATTTCAACTGAATCTACATCAATATTACAGTATTACTTTCCCACTCTGAGCCAAACCCAAACGTACACAGTTAGCTATTGCCTGAGATACTTTATATTGACTGAAAATATTTTTTAACTTGTATATTATTCAAGTAAAACCATATTGATACTGTTGTTATTATTATTATTATTATTATTATTATTATTATTATTATTATTATTATTTTGTTATGTCTGACCTTCATTTTCGTAAAAAATGGTATCAAAGACGCTCATACTGAAGACACCACAGCATATATATATATATATATATATATATATATATATATATATATAAAAAGATATTCAAACCAATTTTGTCTTAACCTTTATCAATTTTGTTATTGGTTTTTTTTTTTTAAATTTAGTCGTTGCCAATTATTTTTTTATTATTTTCTCCCAATTTGGAATGGCCAATTATTTTTAGGGTCAGTTCACCGCTACCAGCCCTGTGCTGACTCAGGAGGGTGAAGACGAACACAAACTGTCCTCCGAAGCGTGTGCCGTCAGCCGACCACTTTTTTTCACACTGCGGACTCACCATGCAGCCACCCAAGAGCTACAGCGTCGGAGGACAACGCAGCTCTGGGCAGCTTACAGGCAAGCCCGCAGGCGCCCGGCCAGACTACAGGGGTCGCTGGTGCGCGGTGAGCCGAGGACACCCTGGCCGACCTAACCCTCCATCCCCCAGGGCGGCGCTCGGCCAATTGAGCGCCGCCCCCTGGGAGCTCCCGTCCACAGTCGGCTGTGGAATAACCTGGACTGGAACTCACGATGTCCAGACTATAGAGCGCATCCTGCACTCCACGCGAAGCACCTTTACTAGATGCGCCACTCAGGAGCCCCCAACCTTTATCAATTTTGAGTTTCTATTATAAAGTTAAATGTCGTTTATTCTGACTGCATGTGTATACTGTGTTTATTATCTGGTTAGGACAAGTCCTTTCATTGTATTTTGAACATGTCGGTACCACAAAACCATCCATGTTAACTCCTAACTGAGGGATAGTGAGCAGACTGTATATATTTCAATTGGGATTGTCAGCACAGCTACAGACCTGTATAATATACTGGTTATATTCTCAATTGTCAGCACAGCTACAGACCTGTATAATATACTGGTTATATTCTCAATTGTCAGCACAGCTACAGACCTGTATAATATACTGGTTATATTCTCAATTGTCAGCACAGCTACAGACCTGTATAATATACTGGTTATATTCTCAATTGTCAGCACAGCTACAGACCTGTATAATATACTGGTTATATTCTCAATTGTCAGCACAGCTACAGACCTGTATAATATACTGGTTATATTCTCAATTGTCAGCACAGCTACAGACCTGTATAATATACTGGTTATATTCTCAATTGTCAGCACAGCTACAGACCTGTATAATATACTGGTTATATTCTCAATTGTCAGCACAGCTACAGACCTGTATAATATACTGGTTATATTCTCAATTGTCAGCACAGCTACAGACCTGTATAATATACTGGTTATATTCTCAATTGTCAGCACAGCTACAGACCTGTATAATATACTGGTTATATTCTCAATTGTCAGCACAGCTACAGACCTGTATAATATACTGGTTATATTCTCAATTGTCAGCACAGCTACAGACCTGTATAATATACTGGTTATATTCTCAATTGTCAGCACAGCTACAGACCTGTATAATATACTGGTTATATTCTCAATTGTCAGCACAGCTACAGACCTGTATAATATACTGGTTATATTCTCAATTGTCAGCACAGCTACAGACCTGTATAATATACTGGTTATATTCTCAATTGTCAGCACAGCTACAGACCTGTATAATATACTGGTTATATTCTCAATTGTCAGCACAGCTACAGACCTGTATAATATACTGGTTATATTCTCAATTGTCAGCACAGCTACAGACCTGTATAATATACTGGTTATATTCTCAATTGTCAGCACAGCTACAGACCTGTATAATATACTGGTTATATTCTCAATTGTCAGCACAGCTACAGACCTGTATAATATACTGGTTATATTCTCAATTGTCAGCACAGCTACAGACCTGTATAATATACTGGTTATATTCTCAATTGTCAGCACAGCTACAGACCTGTATAATATACTGGTTATATTCTCAATTGTTCACAGAAGAGGTTTGTAAAGCAGAGTGGATTGAAGCATCGCCATGGCCCAGCTGTCAAGCCTGCCTGCCTCTGCAGCCTCGGTCTCCAGTTTGACGGCACCCGGCAGCCTGAACCCGGGCGTGGGGGCCAACGTGTTCCAGCGCCGGGGGGCTCTGAAGCAGAAGAACGTGATGGAGGTGAAGAACCACCAGTTCATCCCCCGCTTCTTCAAGCAGCCCACTTTCTGCAGCCACTGCACCGACTTTATATGGTGAGTGCTTGCTATGCGCAAACGTTTAAAAAATAAATAAACTCAAAATGAATACAGTGAACAGTTTGTCCCCTCCTAGGGTGTTCACCTGTCCCTGTCTTCCCTGGATCATCCCGGTTTTGAGGAAGGTGTCCCGGGAATTCTATATGCCTTCCCGGGACACTAAAATTTTTAATCTTGTCCCGTTTTTAATCTTATGTTTCATCATCCAGGTACAGCAACTGCAAAGCTGGTCCACACTGTTTGCTGGCTCTTCCCCCGAGAGCATTTTGGACAAGGACTACTCTGAACTACATTTTTTATATTACACTTTGAATCAATACAATTGAACTAAACAACAACCTTGGTTCATTTAATATTATATAAGTTGCAACTTCAATTCAGAGAACCCATCATGAATGGAGTGTATACACAATCATATGTTGATATTGACAGACTTCAGTTTTTTACATCACTCAAACAGTGACTGTCCCGGGCCGGCAGGTTTTAATGTCAATATGCGTGACTTGGGTGGTCTGTATTACTTCAATAGACGTACAGTATTAATTGGCTGCACTCCACTCTATATGCAGTTCACAGGTCTGCGTACAGCACTCTTACAGAGTTTACCTGAGTCAGGTCAGCACCCCACTCTGCATGCAGTTCACAGGTCTGCGTACAGCACTCTTACAGAGTTTACCTGAGTCAGGTCAGCACCCCACTCTATATGCAGTTCACAGGTCTGCGTACAGCACTCTTACAGAGTTTACCTGAGTCAGGTCAGCACCCCACTCTATATGCAGTTCACAGGTCTGCGTACAGCACTCTTACAGAGTTTACCTGAGTCAGGTCAGCACCCCACTCTATATGCAGTTCACAGGTCTGCGTACAGCACTCTTACAGAGTTTACCTGAGTCAGGTCAGCACCCCACTCTATATGCAGTTCACAGGTCTGCGTACAGCACTCTTACAGAGTTTACCTGAGTCAGGTCAGCACCTCACTCTATATGCAGTTCACAGGTCTGCATACAGCACTCTTACAGAGTTTACCTGAGTCAGGTCAGCACCCCACTCTATATGCAGTTCACAGGTCTGCGTACAGCACTCTTACAGAGTTTACCTGAGTCAGGTCAGCACCCCACTCTGCATGCAGTTCACAGGTCTGCGTACAGCACTCTTACAGAGTTTACCTGAGTCAGGTCAGCACCCCACTCTATATGCAGTTCACAGGTCTGCATACAGCACTCTTACAGAGTTTACCTGAGTCAGGTCAGCACCCTACTATATGCAGTTCACAGGTTTGCGTACAGCACTCTTACAGAGTTTACCTGAGTCAGGTCAGCACCTCACTCTATATGCAGTTCACAGGTCTGCATACAGCACTCTTACAGAGTTTACCTGAGTCAGGTCAGCACCCCACTCTATATGCAGTTCACAGGTCTGCATACAGCACTCTTACAGAGTTTACCTGAGTCAGGTCAGCACCCTACTATATGCAGTTCACAGGTTTGCGTACAGCACTCTTACAGAGTTTACCTGAGTCAGGTCAGCACCCTACTATATGCAGTTCACAGGTTTGCGTACAGCACTCTTACAGAGTTTACCTGAGTCAGGTCAGCACCTCACTCTATATGCAGTTCACAGGTCTGCATACAGCACTCTTACAGAGTTTACCTGAGTCAGGTCAGCACCCTACTATATGCAGTTCACAGGTTTGCGTACAGCACTCTTACAGAGTTTACCTGAGTCAGGTCAGCACCCTACTATATGCAGTTCACAGGTTTGCGTACAGCACTCTTACAGAGTTTACCTGAGTCAGGTCAGCACCTCACTCTATATGCAGTTCACAGGTCTGCATACAGCACTCTTACAGAGTTTACCTGAGTCAGGTCAGCACCCCACTCTATATGCAGTTCACAGGTCTGCATACAGCACTCTTACAGAGTTTACCTGAGTCAGGTCAGCACCCTACTATATGCAGTTCACAGGTTTGCGTACAGCACTCTTACAGAGTTTACCTGAGTCAGGTCAGCACCCTACTATATGCAGTTCACAGGTTTGCGTACAGCACTCTTACAGAGTTTACCTGAGTCAGGTCAGCACCCTACTATATGCAGTTCACAGGTTTGCGTACAGCACTCTTACAGAGTTTACCTGAGTCAGGTCAGCACCTCACTCTATATGCAGTTCACAGGTTTGCATACAGCACTCTTACAGAGTTTACCTGAGTCAGGTCAGCACCTCACTCTATATGCAGTTCACAGGTCTGCATACAGCACTCTTACAGAGTTTACCTGAGTCAGGTCAGCACCCCACTCTATATGCAGTTCACAGGTCTGCGTACAGCACTCTTACAGAGTTTACCTGAGTCAGGTCAGCACCTCACTCTATATGCAGTTCACAGGTTTGCGTACAGCACTCTTACAGAGTTTACCTGAGTCAGGTCAGCACCTCACTCTATATGCAGTTCATAGGTTTGCGTACAGCACTCTTACAGAGTTTACCTGAGTCAGGTCAGCACCTCACTCTATATGCAGTTCACAGGTTTGCGTACAGCACTCTTACAGAGTTTACCTGAGTCAGGTCAGCACCCCACTCTATATGCAGTTCACAGGTTTGCATACAGCACTCTTACAGAGTTTACCTGAGTCAGGTCAGCACCCCACTCTATATGCAGTTCACAGGTCTGCGTACAGCACTCTTACAGAGTTTACCTGAGTCAGGTCAGCACCCCACTCTGCATGCAGTTCACAGGTCTGCGTACAGCACTCTTACAGAGTTTACCTGAGTCAGGTCAGCACCCCACTCTGCATGCAGTTCACAGGTCTGCGTACAGCACTCTTACAGAGTTTACCTGAGTCAGGTCAGCACCCCACTCTATATGCAGTTCACAGGTCTGCGTACAGCACTCTTACAGAGTTTACCTGAGTCAGGTCAGCACCCCACTCTATATGCAGTTCACAGGTTCATGCACAGCACTCTTACAGAGTTTACCTGAGTCAGGTCAGCACCCCACTCTATATGCAGTTCACAGGTCTGCGTACAGCACTCTTACAGAGTTTACCTGAGTCAGGTCAGCACCTCACTCTATATGCAGTTCACAGGTTTGCGTACAGCGTATGTTAGAGCAAACATGGATTTTCATGTTATATCTGCCACTACACTGAGTTAAAGAAAGTTCCCACTTTCCATACCTTACTCACAGGAAATTATTACTATTATTATTTATTTCTTAGCAGACACCCTTACCCAGGGTGATTTACTGTTGTATATAAAAAATACATATCAAGAATTACAGTACAATTAAGATCAAGATACAAAATACAATGACTTCAGTCCTAATAAGAGCAAATACAAAACACAGTTCGATTTGATATCGGGGCAGTTTAAGAGCAGGTAACAGTGTTGATAGTTACATCAGGGTTATGTAGGAACAATTCAGTAATTGATAATTTAATGTTTATCTGGGTTGATAGGTTCTCTTATTAATAATATTTAATAGACGTGTTACAAAGATCGAGGATTTACTATGAACACACATTCACGCGCAGACACAAGCAATGGTTAATCAATAGTAGTATTTATTAAGTACACAAATAATAAACAGAAATCAGAAAAGTCAGAAAGTAAACGTCCTAGTCTCTAAGCACAAAACACAATTCAAAAACTCTCACTGCCTTAACTTGACTAGCAGGAAATTAAAATATGACACCGCCTGTCTCCTCACACACCAGCCGCACTCCAGCAAGCAGGCTGTGACGTAGTAGCTTGCTCTCACACACACACGCCCACATCCAAGCACACAGCCTCAACTGAGATGATGCAGACAATCTTAGAATATATCACATTAAGCTTATTAATGGTATATAGATTAAGTATAGGGCAAGTTTACTTTTAAAGAAATTCTTCATACAACAATATGAGGTAGATTACTTATAGTTACTTCATCAAGTTTCAACAAAAGTTATTTCACACACAAAGTGTGCAAGCTAAATAATTAACAGTACAATTCTATGTGAATGTGTTACAATTAATTAATTTAGTTCCATGAAAGGAAAATGCAACTGGAATTATACTCAACAGTTCCTTGAAGTTTAGACTTTTGGTCCGCTGTTTTGGAAACTCAGTCTGTTGAAGTGTCCAGTACAAAAACTCTCCTTTCAGCAACAAAGTCTTCAATCCCAGGTTGGATCAAACTTGGCAACAAAGCTTTCAATTCTCAATACAATCAACAAGCAGCTCCAGTCCACTCTGGCCTCTTCACTGAATCTTTTAGTTACGCAGGTAGCAGGGCACAGTTTCTTTTGGATACTGTGGTTTTAGGTGTACAGCAGACCCAGACTGGTTTGTCTGATAACAGTCTCTGTAAGTTTTACGGCAGTCCTCCAGCCGGGCCTCAGTCTCGTTGCTTGTGGTCGTTGACTCGCTTGCAGCTTGCTTTCTCTTCTTGGGTCCGTTTTCAAACAGAGTCCCGTCTTGGTTCCATTTTTAGGCCTGAGTCCTGGAGTTGCAGCTTTGCTTAGCAGAGTGGCAGCACCTTGTTTAGCATTCGATGTGGAGTGCAAAATGTTCAGTTTTGCTTGGATATTTATAGTCTTTCTCACTCTGCTAAATAGCCACTTTCATGAGATAATTTGTGTATCTTGCCTTTTTTTAAAACTTAGTCCTTTGATGTTTTAATGTACTTTTCCTCTGAGACATCACTAGTTTATGTCTTCCTTGCATCAAAAAGATTGTTGTTGCACATGTGAATTATCTGTACATAATTCAACTGTCCGCTCAGCCTAATCCAGTTCAGGCGCCGGTCATCTAATCAGTAGGTCACATAGTTCAGTATGTCTGCAAGCCAGAGGCCCCCTTCTCAAAACACAGCAGTTTGGCCTGTTTCTCAAGACACACAGTTTCATTAATGAATCCAGTTACGTTTCTAATACACGGTCATGTATTATCATATTGAGGGAATATGTCCTACAGTTAGATATGAGTGCAGGTGAAATACAAAATACTGCAGATTGGGTTAAGTGCAGGATTAAATACAGTAAAATAGGGAGCAGATAAGTGCAAGTTAAAGTGTATTAAGGTCAGAGTGCTATATTGTCCAGAAGGGAACCTGAGTTTTACAGGTGTTGTCTGAAGAGGTGTGTCTTGAGGAGGTGCCGGAAGGTGGTCAGGGACTGGGCAGTCCTGACATCTGTAGGAAGGTCATTCCACCACTGCGGGTCGAGGGTGGAGAAGGAGCGGGATCTGGAGCAGGGGAGCGTAGCGGAGGTACAGCCAGTCTTCTAGTGCAGGCGGAGCGGAGAGGTCGAGTGGGGGTGTAGGGAGAGATGAGGGTCTGGAAATCTATTACACTCACACTTCCTAGGTCAGCAGGGTCTTCCGGGTCACTGGCTGGCTGCATGTCAGTCAATAGGTGAAGCAGCAGCTGATTGGTTAATGAAAGAAGCCGTGGACGGGGTGCAGTTTCACCCTCCAGGTTACCAAGGAAGTGCAGCACTTTCTGAAAGCATGGCTTGTGCAAGCAGAGATTTCTTTAACCCAGTGTAGCAGCAGGTACCATGTATTCATACAGCACATTTGAGTCCTACATGGTGAATGTATTCAGCTACAATAACTTTAAATAAACAACACAGTATTCATTTTTTACAAGAAATTCTTTATCCATTCAGTTGGCCACCCCTCTATTGAGAGCACACTGTGCTGATCCCCTGACTGGCCTGTGTAGCACGTTTTCTGTGTCATTTATTAATGCGTGTCTCATTTCAAACAGGGGGATCGGAAAGCAAGGGTTCCAGTGCCAAGGTGAGATTCTAGAATTCTATGAATATACTGTAGTGTAGGTCTGTGTCTGTGTGGCTGTCTTAAAGAAAGAACACGGACGAAGGAAAGAAAAGAGGGAGGGAATGAAGGAAAGGAAAAAATAACAAAATATGATCAATAGAAATAATTTAGTAAAAAAAGAATGAAATAATTAAATAAATAGAGAAAGAAAGAGAATGAGAGAAAGAGAGCAAGATAAAGTAGTAAAGGTGTTTGCCAATACAATTAAAAAAAAACTTCAATATTAAATATAACATGAGCATCTTTCAAATAGGAAAACAAGAGATCTGCAAAATCCTGGCAGTGCAGATTAGGTAGGAGCGACGTGTCATTAAGTCTCAGGGTATCCAGGTTTATCCTGCATCCAAAGAACTCCCTGCTGGTGAGGAGCCCCCCCGTGGAGGGGATGTAGTGCAGACTGTCGTACGCATGCGTCACGCATTACATTGTCATGACACTGGCTATTCACATTATTTAGAGAAGCGCTGATCCCATTGTCATGACACTGGCTATTAACATTATTTAGAGAAGCGCTGATCCCATTGTCATGACACTGGCTATTCACATTATTTAGAGAAGCGCTGATCCCATTGGCATGACACTGGCTATTAACATTATTTAGAGAAGCGCTGATCCCATTGGCATGACACTGGCTATTCACATTATTTAGAGAAGCGCTGATCCCATTGTCATGACACTGGCTATTCACATTATTTAGAGAAGCGCTGATCCCATTGTCATGACACTGGCTATTCACATTATTTAGAGAAGCGCTGATCCCATTGGCATGACACTGGCTATTCACATTATTTAGAGAAGCGCTGATCCCATTGTCATGACACTGGCTATTCACATTATTTAGAGAAGCGCTGATCCCATTGTCATGACACTGGGTATTAACATTATTTAGAGAAGCGCTGATCCCATTGTCATGACACTGGCTATTCACATTATTTAGAGAAGCGCTGATCCCATTGGCATGACACTGGCTATTAACATTATTTAGAGAAGCGCTGATCCCATTGTCATGACACTGGCTATTCACATTATTTAGAGAAGCGCTGATCCCATTGTCATGACACTGGGTATTAACATTATTTAGAGAAGAGCTGATCCCATTGTCATGACACTGGCTATTCACATTATTTAGAGAAGCGCTGATCCCATTGGCATGACACTGGCTATTCACATTATTTAGAGAAGCGCTGATCCCATTGGCATGACACTGGCTATTCACATTATTTAGAGAAGCGCTGATCCCATTGTCATGACACTGGGTATTAACATTATTTAGAGAAGCGCTGATCCCATTGGCATGACACTGGCTATTCACATTATTTAGCAGAAGTTATTGAGAGTATCATATTATGGGGATATAGGGGGTGTCTGTCTGTCTGTACATCTGTCTGTCTGTCCCATTTTCCCATCTTGAGAACACAAGAAGTTATTCCACACACTGTAAATCATTTTAATAGACTTTACCAGGACGCCTCATTCGCTTACCTAACGAAGGTCTTCAACACCACTTATCCAATTCCCATTAAACTCTTCATTGCCATTTCTTATTCTACACTGCTTTCACTGTGCTTTATTACAATGTGCTGTGCTTTTACTGTGGGACACTCTTATACGGGTTAGTTTACCATGGTTTGTTTTTTTAAATTGTTTTACCATACCTCTCTGTGCTTTCCCTCTCACTGATAGCTCAGGTTTTGAATGAGGATGGATGTCCCTGACAGGCTGCTTGTGTTTTTGCTTGGCTGCAGTGTCAGGGTTGGATCAGAGCAGGGGGAGGTGGGAGAGGAAGGGGAGGTGAGGGGAGGGAAGAGGGTTGCCGACAGCACTGGTTGCTCGTTCCAGGTTGCTGGGAGACATAGGTTGCCATGGGAATGCCTCATATGTTATTTTTAGCCAGAGAGGAAAGAGAGAAAGAAGGAGAGAAAGAAAGCTAGGTCAGTCGAGAGGATGAAAGTGAGAATAGGACATTAAATATTATTATTATTATTATTATTATTATTATTATTATTATTATTATTACAAGCCTTTCTCTATCCCTCTCCTTTCACCTCTCTCCTCTCTCCTTTCTCTCCTCTATCCCTTTCTCTCTCTCTCTCTCCTGTCCCCTCTCCTCTCTCTCTCTTTCTCTCCTCTATCCCTCTCTCTCTCTCTCTTTCCTCTATCCTCTCTCCTCTCTCCTTTCTCTCCTCTATCCCTCTCCTCTCTCTCTCCTTTCTCTCCTCTATCCCTCTTTCCTATCTCCTCCCCTTTCTCTCCTCTGTCCCTCTATCTTCTCTCTCTCTCTCTCTCTCTCTATCCCCTCTCTCTCTCTCTCTTTCTCTCATTTCTCTCATCTCTTATCTCTCCTCTCTCTCCTCTATCCCCTCTCTCCTCTCTCTCCTCTCTATACTCCCCTTTCTGTCCTCTGTCCCCTCTCTCTTCTCTCTCCTTTCTCTCTTCTCTCTCCTCTCTCTCCTCTATCCCCTCTCTCCTTTCTCTCCTCTATCTCCTCTCTCATTCTCTCATCTCTCATCTCTCCTCTCTTCTCTATCTCCTCTCTCCTTTCTCTCCTCTATCTCCTCTCATTTCTCTCATCTCTCTTATCTCTCCTCTCTCCTCTCTCTCCTCTCTACACTCCCCTTTCTCTCCTCTGTCCCCTCTCTCTTCTCTCTCCTTTGTCTCCTCTATCCCCTCTCTCCTCTCTCCTTTCTCTCCTCTCTTTCTCTCTCTCTCTCTCTCTCCTCTCTCTCTCTCTCTTATCTCTCCTCTCTCACATCTCTCCTCTCTCCTCTCTATCCCCTCTCTCCTCACTCTCCTCTCTCCTCTATCCCCTCTCTCTCTCCTCTCTCCTTTCTCTCTCTCTCTTTCCTCTCTCTCTCTCTCCTCTCTCTCTCTCTCTCTCTCTCCTCTCTCTCATCTCTCCTCTCTCCTCTCTCTCTCCTCTCTCTCTCCTCTCTCCTCTCCTCTCTCCTCTATCCCCTCTCTCCTCTCCTCTCTCCTTTCTATCCTCTCTCCTCTCTCTCCTCTATCCCCTCTCTCTACTCTCCCCCTCTCGCTCAGTCTGCAGTTTCGTGGTTCACAAGCGCTGTCATGAGTTTGTCACGTTCACCTGTCCGGGAGCCCACAAGGGACCCAAACCAGAGGTCAGTATTGGAAAGGTCACGCCCCCCCCTCCCCATGTCCCCTCTCCCCTCTTTCACCAAGGAGAGAGAGGAGAGAGAGGTGTGAGAAACGTGTGCCCAGTGTGATATGACAGCCTGCAGCCTCCTCATTGGAAGTGCAGAGTAGAGGCTTTCAATACATCTATCTGCTCTCTTCAAACTGCAAGTTTCATATATAAAGAAATGGTCAATATTCCTGTACATTCGCTGTATTAACTTTAGCAATGCTTGTATGATTTGTCATGTTGATAAGCCTATTTGAATTTGAATTTGAGTTTAATTGAACTGAGGGGGAATAAAGAGGGAGGAGAGAGGAGAGAGAGCAGTATGGAAATAGGGGAGAGGGGAGAGGGGAGAGGGGAGAGGGGAGGAGAGAGATGGAAGGTGACAGAAGGTAGCAGGAAAGTGGAGTAGATGTTCTGGTTTCGGAGATGCAGTTTGTCTCTCTCTCTGGAACGCCGGGATAGAGGGGAGCGTGAGAGATTAGGAAAGGAGGTCAAGGAGAAACAGACAGAGAGAGAGAGTGGAGGGGGGTAGGAAAAGAGAGAGGAAAGGATAGGGGAGAGACAGTGAATCATGTTAGAGGAAAATAAAACAAATAGAATTAATAGAAAATATAATTAAAAACAGAAAGCATGAAGCCCTCTCTCTTGCCTTTCTCACTCCTCTCTCCTCACTCCTCACTTCTCACTCCTCTCTCACTCCTCCTCCTCTCTCTCTCTCTCTCCTCTCTCTTTTCCTTTCTCTTCTCTCTGTGTCTCTGTGTTTCAGGATCTCCGCAGTAAGCACAAGTTCAAGAACCACACATACAGCTCCCCCACGTTCTGTGATCACTGCGGCTCCCTGCTGTACGGACTGGTGCACCAGGGCATGCGCTGCTCAAGTGAGGAAACACACTGTACTGTTCTATACACTGTACTGCACTGTACACCACCATACTGCACACTGTACTATACACTGTACTGCACTGTACACCACCATACTGCACTGTTCTATACACTGTACTGCACTGTACACCACCATACTGCACACTGTACTATACACTGCACTGCACTGTACACCACCATACTGCACACTGTACTATACACTGTACTGCACTGTACACCACCATACTGCACTGTTCTATACACTGTACTGCACTGTACACCACCATACTGGACACTGTACTATACACTGTACTGCACTGTACACCACCATACTGCACACTGCACTGTACTATACACTGCACTGCACTGTACACCACCATACTGCACACTGTACTATACACTGCACTGCACTGTACACCACCATACTGCACACTGCACTGTACTATACACTGCACTGCACTGTACACCACCATACTGCACACTGTACTATACACTGCACTGCACTGTACACCACCATGCTGCACACTGTACTATACACTGCACTGCACTGTACACCACCATACTGCGCACTGTACTATACACTGCACTGTACACCACCATACTGCACACTGTACTATACACTGTACTGCACTGTACACCACCATACTGCACACTACTATACACTGTACTGCACTGTACACCACCATACTGCACACTGTACTATACACTGTACTGCACTGTACACCACCATACTGCACACTGTACTATGCACTGCACTGTACACCACCATACTGCACACTGTACTATACACTGTACTGCACTGTACACCACCATACTGCACACTGTACTATACACTGTACTGCACTGTACACCACCATACTGCACACTGTACTATACACTGTACTGCACTGTACACCACCATACTGCACACTGTACTATACACTGCACTGCACTGTACACCACCATACTGCACACTGTACTATACACTGCACTGTACACCACCATACTGCACACTGTACTATACACTGCACTGCACTGTACACCACCATACTGCACACTGTACTATACACTGTACTGCACTGTACACCACCATACTGCACACTGTACTATACACTGTACTGCACTGTACACCACCATACTGCACACTGTACTATACACTGTACTGCACTGTACACCACCATACTGCACACTGTACTGTACTATACACTGCACTGCACTGTACACCACCATACTGCACACTGCACTGTACTATACACTGCACTGTACACCACCATACTGCACACTGTACTATACACTGTACTGCACTGTACACCACCATACTGCACACTGTACTGTACTATACACTGTACTGCACTGTACACCACCATGCTGCACACTGTACTATACACTGTACTGCACTGTACACCACAATACTGCACACTGGACTGTACTATACACTGCACTGTACACCACCATACTGCACACTGTACTATACACTGCACTGTACACCACCATACTGCACACTGTACTATACACTGTACTGCACTGTACACCACCATACTGCACACTGTACTGTACTATACACTGTACTGCACTGTACACCACCATGCTGCACACTGTACTATACACTGTACTGCACTGTACACCACAATACTGCACACTGGACTGTACTATACACTGCACTGTACACCGCCATGCTGCACACTGTGCTATACACTGTACTGCACTGTACACCACCACACTGCACTGTACTATACACTGCACTGTACACCACCATACTGCACACTGTACTATACACTGCACTGTACACCACCATACTGCACACTGGACTGTACTATACACTGCACTGTACACCGCCATACTGCACACTGGACTGTACTATACACTGTACTGCACTGTACACCACAATACTGCACACTGTACAAAGAATAGAATCTATTCAGTCTTGAACATAGAAGACCTCGCAGTCATCAAAGTTTGCTCCCCTTGTTTCTGATGTAGAAATAAAGCCAAGAACAAGCTGTTAGTGAATGGAAGCCATGCTGAACAAACACACAACCGGGGTCAAAGGTACAAACACAGGAAGTAACAGTTTGGTATAACAATGAGCCTGCAGCCTCACATCCACACCCTATAAAAATATATTAACAAGCACTATTACTACACGTTAAAAACAACAAAACAACAGCTCTTGCGGTTGTCTCTGTAAAAAGAGACAACGTTTGTCAAAATGTATTCAAATTACAATAGTTTCTGTTTTTTTCAGTAAAAAATAATAACTGAGCTACGTGTAAATATGTAAAGCATAATATACATACACACACTCATATGTATGGTTTCATTATTTTCAAATTTTTATTGGAAAAGCCATATGAGCTATAAATAGCTTGTTTACAAAGGCGTCCAAAGTACATCACATAAAATACAATCACATTTAAAACTTTACACAACATCACATACATACACAGGGCTATGGTAATATATATATATATATATATATAGTGTAGTTTTCTATTATTCTATTATTCAGAATAATAATGTAATGTTGCATTTGCAAAAGTGTTTGTTTCTTCCAGTTTGATATGAGTACACATGTTTTGATCTCAGAAGATGTCTCTTTGCACTCAATATCTCATGAGGAAAACAACCTGAGCTCCTTTAAACAGAACGTCTATTCATCAGAACAGGCTGTGAAGTAATCAGGCAGGCATGGCCATGTCTGCAGCGGGACAGGGCTTGTTAATCATGGAAGTGAAATAATACTAAAAATCAAATATATGCCAATGTTGGCTCAGTTTCCTAACCACCCAACCTATAGCACTGAATATGACTTTGCGCAACGCTGGCCCACCTGAGGGTAATGACTAAATGCTAACGCTGGCCCACGTTGTAACATTGGCTCACCGTCAGTTGTCAATGTAGGGCCAACCAAACTGCTGATGTAAGACCAATGTTGGCCCAACTAAAAATTGCTGTCTGAGTGCACACTGTATTCTACTGTACTATAAACTACTGCACTGTATACTGCACACGGTACTGCGCTATACTGCACTGTAGACTACCATACTGCACACTGTACTGTGCTATACTGCACTGTACACTACCATACTGCACACTGTACTGTGCTATACTGCACTGTACACTACCATACTGCACACTGTACTGCGCTATACTGCACTGAACACTGCCATACTGCACACTATACTGCGCTATACTGCACTGTACACTACCGTACTGCACACTGTACTGTGCTATACTGCACTGAACACTGCCATACTGCACACTGTACTGCACTATACTGCACTGTACACTACCATACTGCACACTGTACTGCACTGTACACTACCATACTACACACTGCACTGTACTGAACACCACCATACTGCACACTGTATTGCACTGCACAATGTACTGCACTACACTCCACTGTTCTATACTATACACTGTACTAAACACTATTATACAATACTATACACTGTACTGCACACTAAACTCTACTATAATATACAGCACTATACATTGTACTGTACACTATACTATTATATACTGTACACTACTGTATTGAACTGGACTATACTATACACTGCATTATACAATTATTATATCATACACTGCACTGAACACTACACTGTGCTACTATACTGAGCTATACACTACAATACTGAACTGTACTACACTATACTCTACACTGTACTACACTATACTCTAATATACTATACACAGTACTGCTCTATACTGTACTGTATTGCACTGCACTGTACTACACTATACTGCAATATGCCAAACTGTACCGAACACTATACTCTGCTGTGCTGTACACTGTACTGAAAACTATACTGTGCTATAAACTGTACTGTACGATACTGAGCTGCACTATACTGCACACTGCACTACCATACTAAGCTGTATTGCACTAAAATATACTATACACTGTACTAAACATTAAGCTCTACTATATTAAACACTGTACTGTACCAAACACTGCACTATACTATACTGCACTGTACTCTACTGTTCCATACGATAACATACCTTACTGTACTTTAAGTCTCCCTCTAATCATGTGAAGAGTGTATTTCATTCTATTGCACTATTTGTATGACAGACTCACTACACAGCAACAGGGCAAGAGAATGAAACACACTCTCAACAGGATTAGAGGGAGACACCCAACACCTAGAAACACACGACAAACATATATGACATTTTGTATTGTACCGCACTACACTTTAATATACTGTTCTATACCATATTAATATGTTGTCCTGTACTGTGTCCCATGTTTGTTGTCTGTTTTCCCGTGTGCGCTGCGTGTGTACAGGCTGCGAGATGAACGTTCACAAGCGATGCGTGTCCAGTGTGCCAAACCTGTGTGGCCTCGATCACACGGAGAAGAGAGGGAGAATACACATCACCGTGAGGGCTGAGAGTGGAGGAGAGGAACTACATGTGACAGGTAAGAGGGAGAGGGGAGAGGGGAGAGGGGGAATACACATCACAGTGAGGGCTGAGAGTGGAGGAGAGGAACTACAGGTGACAGGTAAGAGGGAGAGGGGAGAGGGAAGAGGGAGAATACACATCACAGTGAGGGCTGAGAGTGGAGGAGAGGAACTACAGGTGACAGGTAAGAGGGAGAGAGGAGAGGGAGAATACACATCACAGTGAGGGCTGAGAGTGGAGGAGAGGAACTACAGGTGACAGGTAAGAGGGAGAGGGGAGAGGGGAGAGGGGGAATACACATCACAGTGAGGGCTGAGAGTGGAGGAGAGGAACTACAGGTGACAGGTAAGAGGGAGAGGGAGAGGAGAGGGGAATACACATCACAGTGAGGGCTGAGAGTGGAGGAGAGGAACTACAGGTGACAGGTAAGAGGGAGAGGGAGAGGGAGAGGGGAATACACATCACAGTGAGGGCTGAGAGTGGAGGAGAGGAACTACATGTGACAGGTAAGAGGGAGAGGGAGAGGGAGAGGGGAATACACATCACAGTGAGGGCTGAGAGTGGAGGAGAGGAACTACAGGTGACAGGTAAGAGGGAGAGGGGAGAGGGAAGAGGGAGAATACACATCACAGTGAGGGCTGAGAGTGGAGGAGAGGAACTACATGTGACAGGTAAGAGGGAGAGGGGAGAGGGGAGAGGGGGAATACACATCACAGTGAGGGCTGAGAGTGGAGGAGAGGAACTACATGTGACAGGTAAGAGGGAGAGGGGAGAGGGAAGAGGGAGAATACACATCACAGTGAGGGCTGAGAGTGGAGGAGAGGAACTACATGTGACAGGTAAGAGGGAGAGGGGAGAGGGGGAATACATATCACAGTGAGGGCTGAGAGTGGAGGAGAGGAACTACATGTGACAGGTAAGATGGAGAGGGGAGAGGGGAGAGGGGGAATACATATCACAGTGAGGGCTGAGGGTGGAGGAAAGGGACTACATGTGACAGGTGAGAGGAGAGGGGAGAGGAGAGAGGGGAGAGGGGAGGAGAGGAGAGGAGAGAGAGAGAGGAGAGAGAGGAGAGGGGAGAGGGAGAGGGAGAGGAGAGGAGAGGAGAGGGAGAGGAGAGGAGAGGAGGGAGAGGAGAGAGGGAGAGGGAGGGGAGAATACACATCACAGTGGAGGATAGGAACTACATGTGACAGGTAAGAGGAGAGGGAGGGGAGAGGGAGAGGGGAATACATATCACAGTGAGGGCTGAGAGTGGAGGAGAGGAACTACATGTGACAGGTGAGAGGAGAGGAGAGAGGAGAGAGAGGAGAGGGAGGAGGAGGAGAGGAGAGAGAGGAGAGAGGAGAGAGAGGAGAGGG
>JAGXEW010000064.1:442258-467060 GCA_030684275.1 Acipenser oxyrinchus oxyrinchus
AGCACAGAGAGGTCTGGTAAAGCATAGGGAAGCATTGTAAAGCACAGAGAGGTCTGGTAAAGCATAGGAAGCATTGTAAAGCACAGAGAGGTCTGGTAAAGCATAGGGAAGCATTGTAAAGCACAGAGAGGTCTGGTAAAGCATAGGGAAGCATTGTAAAGCACAGAGAGGTCTGGTAAAGCATAGGGAAGCATTGTAAAGCACAGAGAGGTCTGGTAAAGCATAGGGAAGCACTGTAAAGCACAGAGAGGTGTGGTAAAGCATAGGGAAGCATTGTAAAGCACAGAGAGGTGTGGTAAAGCATAGGGAAGCATTGTAAAGCACAGAGAGGTCTGGTAAAGCATAGGGAAGCATTGTAAAGCACAGAGAGGTCTGGTAAAGCATAGGGAAGCATTGTAAAGCACAGAGAGGTGTGGTAAAGCATAGGGAAGCATTGTAAAGCACAGAGAGGTGTGGTAAAGCATAGGGAAGCATTGTAAAGCACAGAGAGGTCTGGTAAAGCATAGGGAAGCATTGTAAAGCACAGAGAGGTGTGGTAAAGCATAGGGAAGCATTGTAAAGCACAGAGAGGTCTGGTAAAGCATAGGGAAGCATTGTAAAGCACAGAGAGGTCTGGTAAAGCATAGGGAAGCATTGTAAAGCACAGAGAGGTCTGGTAAAGCATAGGGAAGCATTGTAAAGCACAGAGAGGTCTGGTAAAGCATAGGGAAGCATTGTAAAGCACAGAGAGGTCTGGTAAAGCATAGGGAAGCATTGTAAAGCACAGAGAGGTGTGGTAAAGCATAGGGAAGCATTGTAAAGCACAGAGAGGTCTGGTAAAGCATAGGGAAGCATTGTAAAGCACAGAGAGGTCTGGTAAAGCATAGGGAAGCATTGTAAAGCACAGAGAGGTCTGGTAAAGCATAGGGAAGCATTGTAAAGCACAGAGAGGTCTGGTAAAGCATAGGGAAGCATTGTAAAGCACAGAGAGGTCTGGTAAAGCATAGGGAAGCATTGTAAAGCACAGAGAGGTCTGGTAAAGCATAGGGAAGCATTGTAAAGCACAGAGAGGTCTGGTAAAGCATAGGGAAGCATTGTAAAGCACAGAGAGGTCTGGTAAAGCATAGGGAAGCATTGTAAAGCACAGAGAGGTCTGGTAAAGCATAGGGAAGCATTGTAAAGCACAGAGAGGTCTGGTAAAGCATAGGGAAGCATTGTAAAGCACAGAGAGGTGTGGTAAAGCATAGGGAAGCATTGTAAAGCACAGAGAGGTGTGGTAAAGCATAGGGAAGCATTGTAAAGCACAGAGAGGTGTGGTAAAGCATAGGGAAGCATTGTAAAGCACAGAGAGGTCTGGTAAAGCATAGGGAAGCATTGTAAAGCACAGAGAGGTCTGGTAAAGCATAGGGAAGCATTGTAAAGCACAAAGAGGTATATACAAAGGTTTGCTACAGGGTTTTAAATCTCCCAGTTGCTTTTAAACCCCTCAGTGCAGAAGTGAATTGCTTTTGATGAGGTGAGGGACAGGCAGCTTTTCTTGTTTTGCAATCAACACATTAATGAATGGATTTATTTAATAAATACTTCTTCAAGGCAAAGTTCCGAACACATCCTGTATAAGTTATTATTCTGTGTTTCGCTGATTGATTTGTGTTATGTTTCAGAGCTGGTTACATTAAACACCATAAGTATTAAGTTTAACTATAAAACTGAAGGATACAGCTAGCTTATTGGCGTTAATGTGTTTTCTGCAACAACCTCACACTCAAGGAAAATGAAGGGGAAATTTAACAAAGTATTTTATGCAGCTGGCCACTGATGCGCTATGATATCCCTGATACTCTGCTGCAGAATATTACATGCCATAGGAGCGCTGTAACTAAATGCTGATCGGTCAACACAGGACCTTCTCCAAGGCACTTGAAGTGTGAGGCTAGATCATACACTTTACTCGGGTATATTAGCCTGTAGCATCGAGCCTAGGAAACAGACCTATTAGAGTTTACTTTACAAGTTTAACACAATACATTTTCACAGGTTTCCCCCATGCTTTCGTTTTTTGTTTTTTTTTAAAACCACACCTCTCTGTGCTTTTGAATGCTTCCCTGCGCTGTACCATGCTTTCTGTAATGAAGAAGCTCATCACTATAAAAACACACGGACAAACTTCCCTACACAAACTTTCATAGGCTTGTATAGTGTATATAAAAAAGCATAATTAAAACATGTTTAGATTCAAGACAAATGTGTGTTTGACATTTTAAAGCACTGTGTGGATTTCAAATGCCTTGCTTTAATTAATAAGTAAGTTAACAAATTATATATATATATATAATATAGGGGGGGAGAGGGAGTCCAGGGGGTGAGAAAATGACGTTCCGTGCTGCTATTAGGCCTACTTTTCATTGATATGTGTTGAAATGTGCGCTGTATCTAGCCTCAGACGACTCGTGTCATTTTGAAATATGTATTCAGAGACTAAAATTAAAGGTATTTAATTGCATTTAAAAGCAATTAAAGGTAGATGCATCTAAAAGTATACACCTTTTTCCATACACTACATGCGTAATAGTAATACGAGTACAGTAGATGTAGTAAGCCGTAGTCTTTAGCAGTATACTGCACCACAGTAACTGAATTGCGAATAGCAGTATGATAAGTTTCATGCATAATCCAATATATTTAGCATAATAAATATAGTAATGAAACGTGGTAACTCAGACACGTACACGTGGTAACTCAGACACGTATATATTGTAGCACTGGATGAAATTGCTACCTGAAAAAGAAAGCAGTCTTGACAACAGAGCACGGTTCAGAATCTGAGCACCCTGCAGCACGGTTCAGAATCTGAGCACACTGCAGCACGGTTCAGAATCTGAGCACACTGCAGCACGGTTCAGAATCTGAGCACACTGCAGCACGGTTCAGAATCTGAGCACCCTGCAGCACGGTTCAGAATCTGAGCACCCTGCAGCACGGTTCAGAATCTGAGCACCCTGCAGCACGGTTCAGAATCTGAGCACCCTGCAGCACGGTTCAGAATCTGAGCACCCTGCAGCACGGTTCAGAATCTGAGCACCCTGCAGCACGGTTCAGAATCTGAGCACCCTGCAGCACGGTTCAGAATCTGAGCACCCTGCAGCACGGTTCAGAATCTGAGCACCCTGCAGCACGGTTCAGAATCTGAGCACCCTGCAGCACGGTTCAGAATCTGAGCACCCTGCAGCACGGTTCAGAATCTGAGCACCCTGCAGCACGGTTCAGAATCTGAGCACCCTGCAGCACGGTTCAGAATCTGAGCACCCTGCCTCACGGTTCAGAATCTGAGCACCCTGCCTCACGGTTCAGAATCTCAGCACCCTGCCTCACGGTTCAGAATCTGAGCACCCTGCAGCACGGTTCAGAATCTGAGCACCCTGCAGCACGGTTCAGAATCTGAGCAACAATCGTATATAAATCGTATATTTTTATGCATGCACAAGCGAAAATATAATTTAGTAATAAAAAAAATAACCTAAATATGTTTATAAAAATGCACAACAGCAAAACCGTGTGTGTAGCTATGTATGTGTGTGTGCCAATACTTTTGATCGCCAATATATACATATATATAGAGAGAGAGAGAGAGAGAGAGAGAGAGAGAGAGAGAGAGAGAGAGAGAGAAATATATACAGTAGATATATAGATGTCTGTGTGAGTGTGCGTGTGTGTGTGTGTGTGTGTGTGTGTGAGTGTGTGTGTGTGTGCGTGTGTGTGCGCGTGTGTGTGTGTGTATTCTCTCTGTCCGCTTAAATTAATTCACCACATTTTTAACTTTTTAACTAATTTGCTAAATCATCGAGTGTTCATTCCCTTACAAGACGTATAATTGATGTGTAAAATTGAACAATATTTATAACGCTTAATACATTTGTAAATTACATTACTACAAATAGAGGGTGTAAATGCTTACCAATATAATAAACGTGTGCAAATTCCATACATTGCGGAAACTTTTGACGACAACTGTATCGCTCACAAGCACAATTCATTTACTCCACATATGTAGTAGGACTTTTTCTACTTATCTGTAGTAATTACCCTTCAATGTGCAGTACTCCATTTAATGTCTTTTTATTTATCAGTCATGAATGTGCAGGCATTGTATTGAACTGTGATGAGATCAGTGAGCCCAGTGAATGTTGTCTTGTAACATGAGCTGTCTATCTGTCTATTGTAACTCTACAGCGTCTTGCTGTCTCTCTCTATGAGCATCAGGTATCTGATGTGATTTACTTTTAGATTCAATCAAGTTGGGGGTGGGGGTGGGGGTGGGGGGGGCAGAAAGTTAAACCTAACATGATGCTTAAGATGAGGTAGAAAATCAACAATTAAAAAAAAAAAAATAGCTACTTTGAAAGACCCTGCTTCATAGAAAGTTGATTCTAAATAACGTTTTAATAAAAGTAATGTCGACCTTATATTTGTAGTAATGCATAAGCTGGCCATGAAGCCTTATATTGATGTGATATTAGATATTTCTTACAGCTGTGGCGTTTGGTGTGATCAATATTTAAGAGGGTTTGGTCATCGCTCAGCTAGGCTGCTTGTGACATAGAAGGGTTGTGAAGCTAACGTGACTGTTTTATCTAATAGTGTTTAATACTGTGTGTATCATGGAGCTACATTACAGAGCTCATTATATATATATACATATATATTCTCTTCTGAACAGCCGTTGTAAATTGGATTATGTTTTCAGCGGAGTGCAAGGCAGAATTTCGTACAGTGTTCAGAATTTCAACGTGTGGACACTGTGGGTACCTCTACAAGGATTTTGCCCCTGGATATGAGGGAAACGGGAAACGGGAAACGTGGCATTTTGCAGGGGTTCTACAGTGATGTAGAATACAGTGGCTTCTGCTCTATCGAGTGTGCAGAAAGATAAAATCCTGATCCTGGAGGGCTTAAGCATTTCATAAGAACATAAGAACATAAGAACATAAGAACATAAGAAAGTTTACAAACGAGAGGAGGCCATTCAGCCCATCTTGCTCGTTTGGTTGTTAGTAGCTTATTGATCCCAGAATCTCATCAAGCAGCTTCTTGAAGGATCCCAGGGTGTCAGCTTCAACAACATTACTGGGGAGTTGGTTCCAGACCCTCACAATTCTTTGTGTAAAAAGTGCCTCCTATTTTCTGTTCTGAATGCCCCTTTATCTAATCTCCATTTGTGACCCCTGGTCCTTGTTTCACCCAAATCCACCCGAAAATCAGAACCCGTCATAAGCCATAAGGGTAGTCTGTGCTCCAAGGGTCACATCTCTCGGTTTCAATTTTTTTTTTTTTTTAATTTCATGCGGCCTGGGACCCTTATCCTTCCTACTTCAATAATCTGCAATTGCAACCTCTGCCTTAGCATGGTTTAATATCTTTTATTTTTTATTTATTTTCTTTTCTTTTCTCTTTTCTATATCTGAATGTGTTTAATTAGTTCATTGTGTTTATTATTTGTGTTATATAATAACATATCTCTCTCGTTTCATTATTATTTATTTTGTCTGGTTTAATAGCATTCTGGTGGGTGGGTGAGTCGGGGATGGCTGATATGATGGGTGACTATCAAAACATTTTTGTTCAATGTGATTGTTGACTGGATGTTGCTCATGTTAAAATCCAATACAAAAAAATTGATAAATAAAAAATGCTTTCCCCTCCTGATTAAATCTGAATTACTCTCCTGTTATAGGAGGCTGTGTGGTCCAGTGGTTAAAGAAAGGTGCTTGTAACCAGGAGGTCCCCGGTTCAAATCCCATCTCAACCACTGACTCATTGTGTGACCCTGAGCAAGTCACTTAACCTCCTTGTGCTCCGTCTTTCGGGTGAGACGTAATTGTAAGTGACTCTGCAGCTGATGCATAGTTCACACACCCTAGTCTCTGTAAGTCGCCTTGGATAAAGGCGTCTGCTAAATAAACAAATAATAATAATATTTCCTGTTTACTGTTGTTTTGGTTTCCCTCTGTTCACATTTTTTAGTCCTGTTGTCTTTGTTCAGTCACTTATTTCTTGAGATCTTTTATTCCAGCAATCAAAGTGTTCTGCATTCATAGAGGAGTAATCTGGATTCTACTTTTCAAATCTTGGGGGGGTTTGTTCTCAAAGTATTTTTGTCAATGACCTGCGGTGCACAACTTCAATCCTCATTGGCCTGGGAGTCTTTTTTCTCTCTTACTGTCTTTATCCAAGGTGACTTACAGAGACTAGGGTGTGAGAACTATGCATCAGCTGCAGAGTCACTTACAATTACATCTCACCCGAAAGACGGAGCACAAGGAGGTTAAGTGACTTGCTCAGAGTCACACAATGAGTCAGTGGCTGAGCTGGGATTTGAACCGGGGACCTTCTGGTTACAAGCCCTTTTCTTTAACCACTGGACCACACAGTCTCCTATAATAAGGGTTACGTACTTGTAAATCTGTCTCAGTTTACGTAAATGAAACACAGCAGTAGCCTGTCTGCATTTCTTCATGTTGTATTTGTGTTTAACTTGTGCTTTTGTATAAATTACTTATTGCATACAAACTCGTATTACCCTTTACACTTGTGAGTCGCCTTGGATAAGACATCAGCTCAATAATAATAATAACTAATGTTTGGGATGTTTCTTTGAAATTTGGCAAGTATGAAAAGATATAGGGGCCTGCTCGTTTGGGATGGTTGCATAAAATATATAAACAAGACCTTTACAGTGATCGTTTCATTGTAAAGTATAACCGTACATATAATAGTAATAGTATTTTAAAATATGCTTTAAATTCTTGAAGCATACACCTCTTCGCTTCACAACACAAGGAGTGAGCAAAGCGAGCAGAGCAAAGCGAAATTGATTCCAGCCTTATTTTTCACTTGTCACATGATAGGGTGTGACGTATTCAGGGATGATGTATTTTTGAAGCTGCTAACGCCACCACAGCTAAGCCACCACAAGCCACCACGAGCAAGGGCTCCGAGCCTGCAGTTATACACTCTTGCTACAGACTGAGCTCCTAGGGGACGACACCTGCAGGTAACAAGCTTAAAAGAAGCTGGGCGCACAATGTTACAAAATAAGTATTTTAGATTATTATTTCATCCAGAGGGAGAAGTCTAGCCCTTGGACAGGTATGAAAACTCTCTGGTGGGTCATTACAAGTCTAGAGGGTAACATCTAGAGTGCTCTGAACAATTTCTAAGGAGTAGGTGTACAGCTGACACCAAATCCCAACAGAATAATCACTTAGTTGAAGTAGAATTGCGAGTGACTTGCTACAAGGAAACTCAGTGCTGGTTAGGATTAATATCATTTTATTCATTTATTTTAGAATTCCTGGTCATGGAATTTTGTTTTGTTTATAAACTTTTTTTTTAATAACTGGTGCCTCGTGAAATAAAGACTTTGTTCAACTATAAGTATTGAGTACTGCTCTACTTCTTGCCTTAGCTGCTCAACGCCTCCTCTGGCCGTTACACGTTCCCTGTACCTTATTACACCTTGCTGTGCTTTTACTGTGGGACACGCTTATAAGGGTTTGTGGCAAAGTGGTTCGCAAGGGTACAGGTGTAGGAGTGATGCAGTGCTAAGGAAGAGACAGACAGTGATAATCCAGTTAGAAAGGGGCTTTATTTATAATCCAGGTTCTGGTGACCCCAAACAATAATCCCAGGCAATTCACAGCAATGCCCGGTATTGTCCGGGTTAGGGCTGGCATCTGGTGACAGCTCCGGATGTGTTACTGGCCGCCTACTAATAACAATAAATAAGTAACAATTAGAGACAAACAAACGAAACACTCACGATATGTTTCACAACAAATGTCCTTTCGGTCGTTCCTTAACCATAACTGAAGGAACAGATTATGTCGCTTCATCCCTTATTTGTACCGTCACGCATGACCCCTTGGTAAACGATTGCAGCGGCTCCTCCAATCCGTGGCTGCCACATCATTTCCTTCCGGGTTGATGAGTTAGTGCAACAAGCTCCGCCTCCTTTTAGATGACCAACTTCCTTTTAACCCTGGGAATTAATTGTCAGGCCAACCAGTCCAGGGTACTCTGTTCCCGTTACTTAGCGCCCTCACAGGTCGGGAAAGAGATTTACCACCAAGAATCATTCTATTTCTGTCATAGGGTTTTACGCACAAAAGTGCCCAGTGCAGTTGACCTGTACACTGCAGTGGCATCCAGTTTAAAGAAGCCAGTCACTGGCAGTGAGGGGTTCAGGGTGGCATTCGAATACTAATCTGGCTGCTTCTGATCTTGTACAGTTCACACAAGTTCATGTGCATACTGTAATGATTAATACTGAGGGAAGCTGCCAACATCACAAACTCAGACACATTACAAACTTCCCATGGGGGTCAAAAAGAACTTCTATAAGGTGAGAAACACCACCGTTGTGCATTTGTTACAGTGGCTCTCAAAAGTCTTCACCCTCCTTGGACTTTTCCACATTTTATTGTGTTACAACATGGAATCAAAATGGATTTAATTACGACTTTTTGCCACTGATCAACACAGAAAAAGTCCATAATGTCAAAGTGAAAAATAAAATCTACAAATTGTTCTAAATTAATTACAAATATAAAACAGAAAATCATTGATTGCATAAGTATTCACCCCCTTTGCTATGACACACCTAAATAAGCTCTGGTGCAACCAATTGTCTATAGAAGTCACATAATTAGTTGAATGGAGTCCACCTGTGTGCAATTAAGGTGTTTCACATGATTTCAGGTTAAATACACCTATCTCTGGGAAGTCCCACAGTTGGTTAGTACATTTCCTAACAAAAACTACATCATGAAGACGAAGGAACATTCAAAGCAAATCCGGAATAAGGTTCTTCAAAAGCACCAATCAGGGGTAGGATATAAGAACATTTCCAAGGCATTGAATATCTCTCAGAGCACAGTAAAGTCCATTATTAAGAAATGGAGAGAATATGGCACAACTGTGAATCTGTCTAGAACAGGCCGTCCTCAAAAACTGAGTATCCGGGCGAGAAGGGCACTAGTCAGGGAGGCCACCAGGATGCCTATGGCAACTCTAAAGGAGTTACAGTCTTCCACGGCTGAGCTGGGAGGCACTGTGCATACGGCAACAATAGCCCGGGTGCTTCACAAAACCGCCTTTATGGGAAAGTGGCAAAAGAAAGCCATTGTTGAAAAAAACTCACATCAAATCTCGGCTAGAGTTTGCCAGAAGGCATGTGGGAGACTAACACCGCGACATCATCCTGAGAACACCATCCCTACCGTGAAGCATGGTGGTGGCAGCATCATGCTATGGGGATGCTTCTCTGGCCAGGGCCTGGAAAGCTCGTGAAGATAGAGGGCAAAATGGATGCAGCAAAGTACAGAGAAATCCTGGAGGAAAACCTGCTGAAGTCTGCAAGAGACCTGGGACTTGGGAGAAGATTCATCTTCCAGCAGGACAATGACCCCAAACATACAGCCAAAGCCACACTGGAGTGGCTTAAAAACAAAAAGGTCAATATCCTGGAGTGGCCCAGTCAAAGCCCGGACCTCAATCCAATTGAGAATATTTGGAAATAGTTGAAAATTGCTGTTCACTAAAGGTCCCCATCCAACTTGACGGAGCTTGAGCAATTTTGCAAAGACGAATGGGCAAAAATTGCAGTGTCCAGATGTGCAAAGCTGGTAGAGACTTATCCAAATGGACTCATGGCTGTAATTGCTGCCAAAGGTGCCTCTACCAAATAATGACTCAAAGGGGTGAATACTTATGCAATCAATTATTTTCTGTTTTGTATTTGTAATTAATTTAGATTTTATTTTTCACTTTGACATTATGGACTTTTTTTGTGTTGATCAGTGGCACAAACTCCTAATTAAATCCATTTTGATTCCATGTTGTAACACAATAAAATGTGGAAAAGTCCAAGGGGGTGAATGCTTTTGAGAGCCACTATAAGTAACAGTATTGTTTAACAGGAAGCCAGTGGGAAGTACGATAGAGCATATTAATAAACATGGCAAACCAGTGTAGACTGTGGTAAAAGCACAGTGCAACTCCAATCCTATAAAGAGCTATTCTCGTGCATGAGTGGATCTGTTCCTTCCTCTCTAAATGAGATTGTTTTCCAGGTTTCAGGTACATGTGAAAGTCCCTGTTTGCACCAGATGGAAAGTTTAAACCAATCCTGTTATATAAAGCAGTCATGCACTTTAGAAATGGGGCCAGTTGTTTAATCTGTTGTATAAATAAGGTCTCTTTTGACACCTGAGAAACACAGCTAAGTTGTGCTTTATTACACTTTGCTGTGCTTTTACCGTGGGTTCCTTTCACAAGGGTTAGTTTACCATGGTTTGTTTCTAATATTTTACCAGACCTCTCTGTGCTTTACAATGCTTCCCTGTGCTTTACCAGACCTCTCTGTGCTTTACAATGCTTCCCTATGCTTTTACCAGACCTCTCTGTGCTTTACAATGCTTCCCTATGCTTTACCAGACCTCTCTGTGCTTTTACAATGCTTCCCTATGCTTTACCAGACCTCTCTGTGCTTTACAATGCTTCCCTATGCTTTACCAGCCCTCTCTGTGCTTTACAATGCTTCCCTATGCTTTACCACACCTCTCTGTGCTTTTACAATGCTTCCCAATGCTTTACCACACCTCTCTGTGCTTTACAATGCTTCTCTATGCTTTACTAAACCTCTCTGTGCTTTACAATGCTTCCCTATGCTTTTACTAAACCTCTCTGTGCTTTACAATGCTTCCCTATGCTTTACCATACCTCTCTGTGCTTTTACAATGCTTCCCTATGCTTTAATAAACCTCTCTGTGCTTTATAATGCTTGCCTATGCTTTACTGTGCTTTTATTACACTTTGCTGTGCTTTGCCTGTAGGAAACTTTTATAAAAGGGTTAGTTTGCTATTTTTAGGTCGGCCAGGGTGTCCTCGGCTCACCGCGACCAGCGACCCCTGTAGTCTGGCCGGGCCGGCTGGCTTGCCTGTAAGCTACCCAGAGCTGCGTTGTCCTCCCACGCTGTAGCTCTGAGGCGGCTGCACGGTGAGTCTGCAGAGTGTAAAGAAGCGGCGGCTGACGCACACGCTCGGAGGACAGCGTGTGTTCGCTCTTAGCCCTCCCGAAGTCAAGCGCAGGGGGTGGTAGCTGATGAGCTGAGCATAATAAAATAATTGGCCATTCCAAATTGGGAGAAAATTTTTCTTAAAAAGAGATGCACGGCTCTTTGATCAATCAATCAATCAATCAATCAATCAATCAATGAAACAATATTTATTTTATATTGCGCCTTTCATAGTCGACCATCATCACAAAGCGCTTTACAAGATAGCGAGGAACATTGCATAATACATTAAATACAGTGAAATACAGGGCATAGTACATTAAATACAAACAGTAAAAAACAATGCAAATACATTAAATACAGGCATATTACAATGCAAATACATTAAATACAGGCATATTACATTAAATACAGGGCTAGGATGTGAATTCTAAACATTGTGGATGCGTGTGTCAAGCAGAATTAAACGAATAAGATGGAGTGAAAACCTGAAATAGCAATTTATACAACAGCTAATAACAGATATCAGGCTTAGAGAGCATTGAAAGCAAAGAGAACAAGTGGGTCTTACTCATGGCAGGTAAGAGTGGAGGACGAATGGGAGGTGGATTTATCGATGGCTGGATGCAGGATTTGATCAATGGTTTTGAACAGAATATTTGGTTTATCGTGTCCCATGGATATTTCAGAGAAGTACGTCACCCTGGCAGTAGCGCACACGCCTGTAACTACTGAGGTGATCGGTCCAAATCTCTCTGTGAACTGTTAGTCCAGACGACCTCCATTTGCGCCAGCAGGCAGACTTAAGCAGTCGAAGTTCGAGGGTATACCATGGACAGTTGCTTGATGTTTCTTCACTGTTCTGGTTGGAAGCGGCAGCTGTGTCTCTGATCTGAGTAAGGGTGACGTTGTAGAGGACACCACATCATCGACTGAAGACGGGAGAGAACCAGTCAGAGAGGAAGAAGAGACACATTCCTAGGGTATTGCAGGATTTAGCAGATTTTTGGTCAGTGAGAGAGATATCCGTGATATCAGGACCCCTGGTGATAAGCAGATCCAGGGTGTGTCCACGGGTGTGAGTGGGGACATTGACAGATTGAGAGAGCCCAAGACAGTCCAGGAGCGTGACAAAGTCAGTCACAAGAGGGGAAGAAGGCAAATCGACATGGATGTTGAAATCACCTAGGAGTAGAATTTTGTCAGTTGAAGTGCAGATTAGGGAGAGGAATTGAGAGAACTCCGCAATAAAAGCAGAGTTATTCTTTGGTGGACGATAGATAACAGCAAAGATGAGGGACATGGGAGAGGGAGCTTGATAGCAAGATGTTCAAATGAAGAGAAGGCTGGCATAGAGAGAGTTGAGGCGGCAAGCACAGAGTTAGCAATAACAGGAGAGCCCCCATCTCTACCAGTGAGGTGTGGCTTGTCAAAGAGCGAAAGTTGCCATTTGGGGTGGATAGATGTAATGAGTGCTTATCATTTACAGAGTTCCAGGTTTCTGCTAGACAAAGAAGATCAAGATTAGTAGCAGTTATAAGTTCGTTGAGAAGCAGAGATTTGTTAGTCAGAGAATGACAATTTAGGAAGGAGAATTTACAGTTTGTAGCAGGCAGTACAGGGGAGAGGGAGTTAGTAGCGGTATCTGAAGCAGGTACTTACCAGTGTTCATTCCAGGAGAGGAGAAAGAGTGAGCACGCTTGTGTCCAGAGGATCCAGATATTAGGTGCTGGCTGGCATTCTAAGACACTGTGTGCCAATTTTTGCTATCCTGTATACACACGCTTCTAATCAGCCTCCCAATTCAACACAGCTCAGCACACAAAGGAAAAGGGGCATTCAGAACAGAAAATAGGAGGCACTTTTTACACAGAGAATTGTGAGGGTCTGGAACCAACTCCCCAGTAATGTTGTTGAAGCTGGCACCCTGGGATCCTTCAAGAAGTTTCTTGATGAGATTCTGGGATCAATAAGCTACTAACAACCAAACGAGCAAGATGGGCTGAATGGCCTCCTCTCGTTTGTAAACTTTCTTATGTTCCTATGTTCTTATGAAATCTAAATTACAATTTTTAAGTGCAGTATGGTTACCTTAGCAATCAACGATTTAAACTATCAAATTAACTGTAATTCACTTACCTATTTCAATGTTGTTTCAGCCAGTGACTGGAAACACACGTGTGTCTTCAGTTACATTCACAAAGCAGCTTAGTTTTTGCGTGAAAGGTGTATGTGGCAGAGATGCACGGCTCTTTGATAGAACCAGCTTAGTTTCTTTGAGGTTTCCCCACTGATGATGGGAATGAGAATGCTGGGAGCCCAGCTAACAAGGTTTAAGTTTTTTGCAGGTATCAAGCTTTTAAAGACTGTCACCCACACCTGTGATGTGCACACCTGTGGATCTGACAGATTCACTGAGAGCAGATCTTGACCCAAGACTGTCACTCCTGCTGGAAGCAGGACGATCTTTGGGATACAAATTGAACATTTGTGAAACTGCAACACTGTTAAAATATTGTAACAACTGTACTGTGTTTTAAAGAATATAAAGCCAGCAGAAATACTATTGCAACAAATTATGAGCAGGATAACATGATTCGAATTAAGAAGCAGAGCAGACAATTACCTAATGTTAAAAATATGTTTGTCTTTGGTAACCTTGAGAATAAGAGGCAAATTAGTTCTTGGAAACTGGCCAGACTTAAGACATGGGCTTTTCTTATCTGAGAGCTACCAGTGCCAAGGCCTGTAACCTTGCAGGAATTAGGACATTATTTAATTAACTTGGAAATGTGTTTGCGGTTGAAATTCCTTATCAGAAAAACTTTAGTTGGGAAACATCTTTTTAAACTAAGCACAGAAGCTTTTATAAGTATTCCAATCTAATTGAAACGGAATACAAGTGTAAAAGTTTTACTGTAACAGAAAAACTGTTCAGTTTAAAATGAGACCATTCAGTGCATGTGCACTCATTGAAAACCACTGGTAGATGCATGAAGATTTTCCTTATCAGTAGATTTACTGTGGGGTACCCGTCCACTACCTGACTGAGTGAAGCAGTATTAGACATTCAAAGTTGGTTTGCTGGTCAGCCATGTCTCCCATTCAAGGTCCTTGGCTATGTACAAACTGTTATATTTTACTAAGAAGTAGTACTGTGTGAGCAAGGCAATATTGGACATTATCAGATTATGGAAATGAATCTTGGTTTTCGGATGCTGTCTTCAATTCAAGTTTTTTGCCATGTATAATCATTTATATTAACTAACGGAAGGTTCTTTATGGTACAAGAAATTCTCATTATTCTCATTACCTATCTATAAAATTAATGAGAGCTTAGGATGTAAGCTCGTCTTATCTGTAGAGATACCGGTCCGAGCAGTCTCTTGAATCTAGCAAAAGTATGATCTAATGCAATAAATTTGGGAAAGTGCTTACAGTAGAGTTTCTTATTCATTAAAAAGTAACTCCGGCTGGAGAGAAGGGCCCCTCAGAGTCTTTATCTATAAATTGTCCAGGGTCTGTTGAAGCAGGGGATTGTTAGAGAGAAGAAGACAATTTTGTTGAATACAACTTGTAGATGAAATGAAACAAGTTTATTAAAACATACTGAGAAGTGGGTTTTACTATTAACCCTTTGCAGTCCATTTATTAATTGTGCGTCAGTAGCGTCAGGTCCAATTTATTTTCACAGCGCAGTTAATTTTAGACTTGCTGTTTAAAAGTATTTTTTCCCACAGTCAAATGTGTTTAAATGGCCCTGCATATCAACAAAGCACTCACTAGGGATCTCCAGCCCGCCCCACCCTTTCGTCGCTTATTGCTTTCACATATGCTAAGAAATAAATAATAATAATAATAATAGTCGTACATACCGATCAATCATCTCCTGATGACTTGTTTTATCACCAAACTCCTCAATAATGCAATCCAAGTCATTATTTTATTACTATAACATCTCGAAAAAGCTCTGCAAATGTCCGTGATAGTCTCTGTGCTTGATACAGTAACACCCAGCTTGTTTCCTTATGACCGCCCTATCTGATGCCAGGGCAAGTATGGCTATTCATGAGATACGCCTTTTTTTTCTTTTTTTATCGGCTTGTCTCGGCTCCTGTCGCTCCCACTGCCATTGAATGATTTTCTCGGCTTTTCCGGAGAAAACGACTAGAACAGGGTCCGACAATGGACCTGATAGGAATAATTGCAATGTCGGACCAGGTCCGACAATGGACTGCAAAGGGTTAAAATTCAAGGCAAGACTCCAGTAAATCATCATTCATCTTGGTAACACAAGCAGTTTGGTCCATTTTCTGAAGATCTCTGAAAAAGCTGGTTACTATTTGGTTGTATTCAGAACCCTCTGCTTTCTAAGACAGCTTTTGGCTATACTTATATTCTACACACAACTTCCATATATTGGGAGGTAAGCATAATCTTAAATATATATCTCACTTGCTATTGCTATTACAGCATTGCTATAAGGGATAGAAATTATATTTTAGCTTTAGAGAGTGACATATTAGATGCTTTATGATTTTCAGTGATGGCCATTTATTAGCATTTTGCATGTCTAGCCCAAGGGCAAAATATGTTATAACCATAATTGTTTGAACTATTAAAGCTGTTAAATTTGTAAAGGCACTGGATCGCCCAGACTGCCTATTAGTTGGGCTCTGACATGGTCTGTAACCACTTGATCCATTTTTAAGCATTTAATAAACCAAAGGAGAACTAATAATGCTCTGAATCACTGAAACGTTCATTACACTGCAAGCCAGTACACAAACTATGCACTTTAGGGTCTGAACCATCTATATGTCTCTCTGTTAGCCTGCCCTGGGTTCTCTGATCAAGAATCAAAGTAGTGCTTGAAGTGACAATTTGAAGTGCGGCCACCAGCAAGTGTTGGAGGCTGCACTCTGAGGAGAAGCACTGTCCTAGACCACAATCAATGAAACGTTTCTGTACGACACAATCAATCAATGCAAAGAATGTGTAAAATCCCTTGAGTGGTGTTTTCTGTTTCTTAAACCAAATGATTGTACTGTCCACACTGCATATGACACATATGACACACTGTATAATATGCAACACCCCCACCCCTCGCACCAAAGATGGTGGACTAAACAATTAAGCAAATTAAATAAATCAATCACATTTATCACAGACTTAACAGTGAAACTATAAGAAGCTAAGTCAAGCAGACAAGCATTTCAGCTAGTGCCTTCATCAGTGTTATTGAAAGAAAACTGAGTCAAGCAGACAAACGTTTCAGCTAGCTGTCACATTGTATAATGATTCACTCAACACATCGCTGAGAACACAAACGTGGTTATTGGTTTACACACGTCGTGCCATTCTTATACTGCCACATGTCTCCATAGACTCCTTTATATAACACACCCAGCACCCTCTAGGGCATATTAATAGTATTGCAATTTCTACTATCCTTACATCTCCCCCTTAAGAAAACAATCTGGTTGTCTTAATTAGCCTAATTGTCCCAGAAATGGTCTTTTATTATTATTATTTTTAAAATATGTATTATTAAACTTCCTTTTAACCAACTAGTATTAACTACAGTATTTTACTCAACTTCTTTACATTTCATTTTTCCCAATTCAAACAAGGATAGACTGCCTTCCTTTGTAGAATATTAGACAAGGTGTTATTCTAGCCTCATGTGGTCTGAACTCTTTTTTTTTATGACTCTTTAATTCTCACTGGCTTCCAAACATTTCGTATGTTGATGAGTCATGACAAGTAATATGTATGTATTTATTTATTGATTCATATCGTGTCTGGTGGCTACCACCATCTTAGATAACACTTCAGCTATAAGAACACCTTGCTTGCTTCCAGAGGAGTGTTCTCTTCACCAGAGAGTACTGTATAGCTACTTTTACTTTGTGTGCTCTGTAATAGAATATACAGACTTTCTAGCTATAAATATATTCTCAAAAAAAGAAGGAAATCCTTTGCAGCGAACTTTGTTAATGCATCAGTTATGATTGATATTAAAAACGACAAAAGTAGGGAAATGCGATGTTAGTTTTAACCCTAACTCTGCATCCCTTCCACCCCCTTACAAGCAGTGGAAGAGGCAAGGCAACACAAGCAACCGCAGACATCAGTTAAGACAAATGACAAACAACTCTCTGCAGACAACACAAGAGACACCCATCATCATGGTCCTCAGTCCAAACGCACTCTTCTGGTATCATCCATTAGGTTGATTTAAGATTCATTAAAGCTGCAGACAGACAGACAGACAGACAGACAGACAGACAGACAGACAGACAGACAGACAGACAGAGATCCCCACAATCCTGTTCAATTTGACACAATATAATTCCTACTTCTTGGTGTCTGTGTTAATTTACAACATTCTTGCAGTCTTCTGTGTGCTGTATCAAAAAATAAGAGGTTATAGACAGACAGACAGCCAGACAGCCAGCCAGACAGCCAGCCAGACAGACAGCCAGACAAATAGACAGACCTACAGATAGATAGATAGATAGATAGATAGATAGATAGATAGATAGATAGATAGATAGATAAACAGACAGATATAAAACAGACATATATTAATAAATAAAAGACAATGAATAAATGAGTGTTTGAGTTTTCATTTTATTTTATTGAAGTGATTATGCACAGATATTTTGGTGTTTGTTTTAATATATTCCATTCAGTGTGAGACAGGTCTCTGCACTCCAACAGAGAAACTCAGTTTTGAGATAAAGAGAAAAGAGCCCATCCTCCCAGAGCATGTCGGGGTAACACTACACTTGTGGGGTACAGTGTGCTTATTAAAATTATTTGCACCGGTGCCCCTCTCTGACCTCTCCCTCTCTCTCTCGCCTCCCTCCTCTCCCTCCACAGTACTTGGGGTAGAGCTTACTGAAATAATGTGTATGTATGTGTGCCCCCCTCCCCTCCCCCTCTCCCTCTCTCCCCTCTCTTCCCCTCTCTCCCCTCTCTCCCTCTCCCCCTCTCCCTCTCTCCCCCTCTCTCCCTCCCCCCACGGCTCTCCCCTCTCTCCCCCCTCTCCCTCTCACTGGTTTCCCTCGTCACAGTGTTTGATTTCAGACACCACTCTGTTTGTGAACAGCTTGTACTGCAGCCAGGTGGGCTCTGAAAGAAACAAACAAACATAATTAGATCAGATCATCAATAATCATGGTAATAATAAAATAAATGAATGACTATTATAAAGATCATGTAAGGTACAAACAAGTGGCGGCACTAAAAATAATATTAATTATAATAAAAAATATATTAAAATCATAATAATAACATTTATCGCAGTAATCTCAATGGAAATACTACTAAACATAATAGCAAGGAGGCAGGAGGCTGTGTGGTCCAGTGGTTAAAGAATCAAGAGGTCCCGGTTCAAATCCCACCTCAGCCACGGACTCATTCTGTGACCCTGAGCAAGTCACTTAACCTCCTTGTGCTCCATCTTTCGGGTGAGACGTAATTGTAAGTGACTCTGCAGCTGATGCATAGTTCACACACCCTAGTCTCTGTAAGTCACCTTGGATAAAGGCGTCTGCTAAATAAACTAATAATAATAAATAATGATGCAAAGGTATTAACACATCTACCACTACTGTATGTCTCTCAGTGTGGGCTGGCTCCTTCTAATGCTGTACCGTCATAGCAGGGTGGGAGTGGCAGGGTCCCGTCGAAGCATTCTGTTTGGATGGTGTAGCTGCAGCGCCTCGCCTCGTCCCGGCAGTAGAAGGACACGCCCTCCCGTGCTGTACCTGCCCCCTGCACCTCGTAGGGCCAGAGCTTCTGCCCGTTATACAAGACCCTGCTGCGCTGAGCGGGATTACTAGCGGGCTGAAATCAGGGAGAAAGCGGGACAAATCAACACAACCCTTATAAAATGTTTACCACAGTAAATGCTCACAGCCATTCCCTCTCCCACTCTGTGCTTTACAATGCTTCCCTATGCTTTACCAGACCTCTCTGTGCTTTACAATGCTTCCCTATGCTTTACCACACCTCTCTGTGCTTTACAATGCTTCCCTATGCTTTTCCAGACCTCTCTGTGCTTTACAATGCTTCCCTATGCTTTACCAGACATCTCTGTGCTTTACAATGCTTCCCTATGCTTTACCAGACCTCTCTGTGCTTTACAATGCTTCCCTATGCTTTACCGTACCTCTCTGTGCTTTACAATGCTTCCCTATGCTTTACGAGACCTCTCTGTGCTTCACAATGCTTCCCTATGCTTTTCCAGACCTCTCTGTGGTTTACAATGCTTCCCTATGCTTTACCATGCGTTTACTGTGCTTTATTACAATTTGCTGGGCTTTTACTGTGGGGAAACTTTTAAAAGTCAAATTGTGTTTGCAATTCCTCTGTCCTCCGAAGCGTGTGCCGTCAGCCGCCAGCTTCTTTACACTCTGCAGTGTCACCGTGCTGCCGCCTCAGAGCTACAGCGTCAGAGGACAACGCAGCTCTGGGCAGCTTACAGGCAAGCCGCAGGTGCCCGGCCAGACTAAAGGGGTCGCCGGTGCGAGGTGAGCCGAGGACACCCTGGCCAACCGAACCCTTTTGCTGTGTGGCACTGTGGCAGGGCAGGGCCCTGCCTGTAAATAATATTGTTATGTGGTGGCTTGGTGGTGGTTGGCCGGGATGGGGTTAATTTCCTATCCCTGCCAAAATACATGTGAGAATGTGGCTGGAGCTAATTGAATAACCACATGGTATAAAAAGGGGGAAAATCCTTTGTTTGTGTGTTTGTTTGTGTGTTTGTGTGTTTGTGTGTTTGTGTGTTTGTGTGTTTGTGTGTTTGTGTATTTTGGAAAACTGAGGTGAAGGCTAATGCCCAGCCTTCATTTTTGGGATTTTGTTTAAACCTTTTGTTTTGGCCCTTGCGCCGGTTATTTTGTAATTGTGTGCAAGATTTGTTCTTGTTTGACCTTTTATTTTTGCTCTGTGAACAGTGTTTTGTTCAACTTTTTAATTTATTTTTTGTTTATTAAAGATGTGCAGCAGCGCTTCAACTACAACTTCCTTGCCTCTGAGTCTCCTTCCCAGCTGATACCACCTGGCCCTGCAATGCTACCCTGTCACAGGCACTTTAAGGGAAATCAGGGGAGAAATCAGGGGAAAATAATACACAAGTCAAAAATGCATGCAAGACCAGCAGAAATCATGAAAAATCTTTTAAAAATAAAAATAAAATCTATGCCATCATGCAAGAACAGTGATGAATCATGAACAAAAACAACAGGAACAGCTAAAAGCATAAAAAGTAGAACTCATGAAAGATCATTATAATAATCAGCTAAGAAATACGAAAAACACTAAATTATGAAAATTCACCTCGGCAGAGCGGGGTCGGGCTCCAGGTGCCGTTTGATTGGCAGACGACGCGGTTGGAGCAGTCCAATAGGAAGCCCTTCCTGCAGAGGTAGTAGATGACCTCACCGCCTCATACTGCTTCCTCTGAACAGCAACCAGGTAACCATGGGAGAGCTCGAGAGGGGGAGCAGTGCACCACTGGGATACAGAGAGAGACAGAGAGAGATAAACATAGAAGAGAGGAGTGAGAGGAGACACACACACACACTGCACACACACACACTGACACACTGACACACACACTGACATAGACACACACTGACACATAGACACACACACACACACACACACACACACACACTGACACACACACTAACATAGACACACACTGACACATAGACACACACACACACACACACACACACACACACACACTGACACATACACACACACTATCATAGACACACTAACATATAGACACACACACTAGCATAGACACACACACACACTGACACAGACACACACACTAACATAGACACACTGACACACATGCACACACACACACACACACACACTGACACATAGACACACACACTAACATAAACACACACACACGCACACACACACACACTGACACAGACACACACACTAACATAGACACACTGACACACACACACACACACCCACACTAACATAGACACACTCACTAACATAGACACACACACACATTAACATAGACACACACACTAACATAGACACACACACACACACTAACATAGACACATGCGCACACACACACACAGACACACACACTGACACACAGACACACACACTAACAGACGATTGACACACACGTGCGCACAGACACACACACACTGACACATAGACACACACTAACATAGACACACACAGACACTAACATAGACACACACACACTAACATAGACACACACACATACTAACATTGACACACAGATACACACACTGAGACACACGCAGACACACTGAGACACACACATGCACACAAACAGACGAACACACACTGACACAGTCACACTGAGACACACACACACAGACTTGACTCACGTCTGCATGTTGGCTCTGGATATTTCCAGGTTTGGTTTTCTTGGCAGTAATTCTGAGAGATGCCGTGCAGCTCAAAACTGATGAGAAAAGTCAGAGAAATCAGGGAAATCAGCAACCAGAAAAAAGATCACTGAGGATTTGAAATCTGAAAAAAATGGATCTCAGACAGACAGACAGACAGTGGCAATGCAGACAGACAGACAGACGGTTTGGTTTGCAGTCCTAATTAAAGGGTGATAATGTATTAAAGGTTAATATGAGGTGAGATAATGGATTTTACAGATGATTAGCACTCCTTTGGGTGGGGCAGTGTTAATGTTATTTCATTGTGGTACACTGTGATGTTGCTCTCACCCTGGGTTGCAGGTGTAGTTGATAGTTGCTCCAGCTGTGAATCTGCCCCGCTGTTGAACCCGTTCTCTATCTGCCCGGGCGGGCAAGTGAGAGGGTCTCTGTCGGTTCAGCTAAAGAAGAAAAAAATCAGAACATGAAGGAAAGAGATTACAAAACATGTGAAAACCAGAAGTGAAGTGAAACGTTCCTGCTGATTCACTGATAGAGGCACTGTGATGTACTTGCAGCTAACAATATATTTTTGTACATTTTCAAAGAGATTCATTACACAGCTCTTAATCGAGATTCATCACAGCTCTCAAACGAGATTCATTAAATGCTCTCAAACGAGATTCATTACACAGCTCTCAAACGAGATTCATCACAGCTCTCAAACGAGATTCATTACACAGCTCTCAAACGAGATTCATTACACAGCTCTCAAACGAGATTCATCACAGCTCTCAAACGAGATTCATCACAGCTCTCAAATGAGATTCATCACAGCCCTCAAACGAGATTCATCACAGCTCTCAAACGAGATTCATCACAGTCCTCAAACGAGATTCATCACAGCCCTCAAACGACATTCATTACACAGCTCTCAAACGAGATTCATCACACAGCTCTCAAACGAGATTCATTACACAGCTCTCAAACGAGATTCATTACACAGCTCTCAAACGAGATTCATTACACAGCTCTCAAACAAGATTCATCACAGCTCTCAAACGAGATTCATTAACAGCTCTCAAATGAGATTCATTACACAGCTCTCAAAAGAGATTCATCACACAGCTCTCAAACGAGATTCATCACACAGCTCTCAAACGAGATTCATTACACAGCTCTGAAACGAGATTCATTACACAGCTCTAAAACGAGATTCATCACACAGCTCTCAAACGAGATTCATCACAGCTCTCAAACGAGATTCATCACACAGCTCTCAAACGAGATTCATTACACAGCTCTCAAACGAGATTCATCACAGCTCTCAAACGAGATTCATCACAGCTCTCAAACAAGATTCATCACAGCTCTCAAACGAGATTCATCACAGCTCTCAAACAAGATTCATCACAGCTCTTAAACGAGATTCATCACAGCTCTCAAATGAGATTCATCACACAGCCCTCAAACGAGATTCATCACACAGCTCTCAAACGAGATTCATTACACAGCTCTGAAACGAGATTCATCACACAGCTCTCAAACGAGATTCATCACACAGCTCTCAAACGAGATTCATCACAGCTCTCAAACGAGATTCATTACACAGCTCTCAAACGAGATTCATCACAGCTCTCAAACGAGATTCATCACAGCTCTCAAACGAGATTCATCACAGCTCTCAAACGAGATTCATCACAGCTCTCAAACGAGATTTTAAAGCTTTACAGCAAACATACAGTACTGTGCAAAAGTTTTAGGCAGCTGTGAAAAAATGCTGTAAAGTAAGAATGCTTTCAAAAATAGACATGTTAATAGATTATATTTATCAATGAACTAAATGCAAAGTGAGTGAACAGAAGAAAAATCTAAATCAAATCCATATTTGGTGTGACCACCCTTTGCCTTCAAAACAGCATCAATTCTTCTAGGTACACTTGCACAGTCAGGGATTTTGTAGGCATATAGTCAGGTGTATGATTAAACAATTATACCAAACAGGTGCTAATGATCATCAATTCAATATGTAGGTTGAAACACAATCATTAACTGAAACAGAAACAGCTGTGAAGGAGGAATAAAACTGGGTGAGGAACAGCCAAACTCAGCTAACAAGGTGAGGTTGCTGAAGACAGTTTACTGTCAAAAGTCATACACCATGGCAAGACTGAGCACAGCAACAAGGCACAAGGTAGTTATACTGCATCAGCAAGGTCTCTCCCAGGCAGAAATTTCAAGGCAGACAGGGGTTTCCAGATGTGCTGACCAAGCACTTTTGAAGAAGCACAAAGAAACGGGCAACGTTGAGGACCGTAGACGCAGTGGTCGGCCAAGGAAACTTACTGCAGCAGATGAAAGACACATCATGCTTACTTCCTTCGCAATCGGAAGATGTCCAGCAGTGCCATCAGCTCAGAACTCAGAAAACAGTGGGACCCTGGTACACCCATCTACTGTCCGGAGAAGTCTGGTCAGAAGTGGCCTTCATGGAAGACTTGCGGCCAAAAAGCCATACCTCCGGCGTGGAAACAAGGCCAAGCGACTCAACTATGCACGAAAACACAGGAACTGGGGTGCAGAAAAATGGCAGCAGGTGCTCTGGACTGATGAGTCAAAATGTGAAATATTTGGCTGTAGCAGAAGGCAGTTTGTTCGCCGAAGGGCTGGAGAGTGTACATGAATGAGTGTCTGCAGGCAACAGTGAAGCATGGTGGAGGTTCCTTGCAAGTTTGGGGCTGCATTTCTGCAAATGGAGTTGGGGATTTGGTCAGAATTAATGGTCTCCTCAATGCTGAGAAGTACAGGCAGATACTTATCCATCATGCAATACCATCAGGGAGGCATCTGATTGGCCCCAAATTTATTCTGCAGCATGACAACAACCCCAAACATACAGCGAAAGTCATTAAGAACTATCTTCAGCGTAAAGAAGAACAAGGAGTCCTGGAAGTGATGGTATGGCCCCCACAGAGCCCTGATCTCAACATCATCGAGTCTGTCTGGGATTACATGAAGAGAGAGAAGCAACTGAGGCTGCCTAAATCCACAGAAGAACTGTGGTTAGTTCTCCAAGATGTTTGGGCCAACCTACCTGCCGAGTTCCTTCAAAAACTGTGTGCAAGTGTACCTAGAAGAATTGATGCTTGATGCTGTTTTGAAGGCAAAGGGTGGTCACACCAAATATGGATTTGATTTAGATTTTTCTTCTGTTCACTCACTTTGCATTTAGTTAATTGATAAATATAATCTATTAACATGTCTATTTTTGAAAGCATTCTTACTTTACAGCATTTTTCACACCTGCCTAAAACTTTTGCACAGTACTGT